>JAEIIJ010017407.1:0-131033 GCA_018904815.1 Drosophila ogumai | reverse complement strand
CTGGGGTTGTATGAAGTCTTGAAATTGGGGCGAGACAAAGTTCGCCGGGTCCTCTAGTTTTATATATATACATAGCTCCATAGTTCCCAACAATCGATGTATCATGACGATGACGAACCGATCGCCGAAATGTTTTGGGTGAACTGTCAGCCGGCTAATTGAGACGAGAAAACACTTTTACTTAATGCTCACAATTGAAAGTAATTTGCATTCCAGGCCCAAGGAAAAACAACAAAAATATTGAATGCGGCGTGAAAGTCACGACTCCAAATGTTGTTTCTTGTCCGATTCTTGTTGCCTAAGTCGGGCCTGATAAATATTAATTGTCCGCTGACAATTTGAGGTCAGCGACATAGTTTCCGAATGTAAATTGTATCTGAGCCTTGTATCTATATCTGCTGGGTAGCTGGCGCCCATTAATTGCGTTAGATTATGCACATATGGCAAGTGGAGTGGTCCGAAAAGTGGCTTGGGAACTTCTCTAAATAAATAAATAAAACAAGCTCCGGTTTATCAGCTGCCCTTGGCCACGGGCAATTACACAATATATGTATGTGTAGAAGCCAGAAGCTGAGCTCACAAATGATTTATTGGCCGTGCGATTAGGGTCTTAACGCAGCCGAGTTGACAAAAATTGTATTTATGGGATCATGATTCACATTGATCTCTGACATGCCGCCCTGACACAGTGCCCCTCATAAACAAAGTACTTTTAATCTTCGGTTCTTTTGGATTCTAGGTGTGTCTCTAAGTTTTGTAAGCGAGTTTACACAGCAAAAAATATAATCTTTTGATTTCTGATATAACTTAATTATATTTAATTAATTATCAAAAAACAACATATAACAGATTTAATTATAGATTTATATATCTTTAATAAATCAAAGAAAAACATGAGACATTTTCAAGGGAATTTTATTTTACAATAACTGTTAAGGGTTTTAAATGTATTTCCAAGAATCATAGACACATAGGCCTCTACATTTTCTTCTTATTTTGTGTGTCTCGCAATCTGCCATTCCTAATTACCATTATTTTTGTAATCTCGCCAGCCGATCTGCCTGACTTCGATCCCATCGAGTGACGCATAGTTCGTTCCGTTGAAGTCTGCGAATTTCGTTTGGCCAAAAGAAGACCGACCGCAGAGTTGTGGGGCTTCCAGCTGAACTATCTTCTGGGTGCGGGCGCCGTCTGGGCTTGGGAATCGAAATGGGATTGTGAATGAGAATGAAGGGCCTGCGGTTGGCTGCGGACTGCAGGGGTAATTACCAAACACTGCCCCCGCCAAGTGGGCCAAAAACAGAGCCGTGGGGACGCTATGTCGCCCGTCTGCATATAATTTCAGCAGCGGCCAAGTGTGCGACTCGTGTTACCAATATGTATATACCCGGGCCAATAATTGCGGGCGGCGCATAAAGTGTCTGGTCTGCGGTCGGTTTATTTCCACGCACAAGTGTCCGTTTGAGTGGATCTGTTTGTGGGCATAATTTGAGCTGGCCACATTTGTGTATTGATTACAGATTGAAACGGAAGTTCCTCTTCAATCGAATCACTTTGAATAAATTCTGACCTTTTGTTTATCTTTTTTCTCATTTCAGCATTCCGGCTGTGGTCAATATGCGTCTACTAATGCTGATATTGGTTATGATGAGTGCTTTAATGGCGCCAGTCCTGGGTTCCTTTGAACTCATAGGACAGTCTATTAAAGGTGGGTTTAAATAATATAATATTTAATAATATATTAATGTAAAGTAAACTCCTAAATAAATTAAATAAGAAGTCTACTTTTGGGCTCTTAAATATTCGTTCATTGCCAAGCGAAAAGTGTAGTCTAGTGTAGGGGATTTCCAAATGCAATAAAGACCACTTCACTACGTCACCCGTTTCTATAATTACCGAGTCTGGCACTAAAGCTTACCCTTTTGCAGATGCCCTGGCCGAGTACACGCTGACGGACATCATGAACAACAACCAATTTACGGGCATCGAGTTCGGTGAGGCTGAGGACGGTTTTCCGGCCTTCCGTTTCCTGCAGACGGCGGACGTGAAGTCGCCATACCGCATGCTCCTGCCCGAGAAACTGTACGAGTTCGCCATCCTGATCACTTTCCGGCAGAGCTCGCCGAAGGGCGGCTACCTGTTCAGTGTGGTCAACCCGCTGGACACTGTCGTCCAGCTGGGCGTCCACCTGTCGCCGGTGGTGAAGAACAGCTACAACGTATCGCTGGTCTATACGCAGGCGGACCAAAGCATTGGCCGCAAGTTGGCCAGCTTCGGTGTGGCTCACGTGCCGGACAAGTGGAACTCGATCGCTCTCCAGGTGCTCAGCGACAAGGTGTCCTTCTACTATGACTGCGAGCTGCGCAACACCACGCCAGTGGTTAGGGAACCCATCGAGTTGGTCTTTGACTCTGCCTCAACGCTCTACATTGGCCAGGCGGGCTCCATTGTTGGCGGCAAGTTTGAGGTAAGTTCTGCCGGCGGCCAATTTGATTTTTACTTTGATCTTTGACTATAATTGCAAAGGGAATAATTTTCGAAACGCCAGCGAGTACAGCGAGATGAATGTGAGTTGCTTAAGATTTTAATTGTAATTGAAGAGGCTTTTTATTACCGAAGAGGGCAGGGGGTTCAATTGTTCTATTGGGAAATCTTCTTGAGTGAAACTTCATCTTTTTACAAGGTTTATGGTTTATTTATATAAATACCAGATTGAATTTTTATCTTTCTTAGTTTTAAGTACATTTTTTTGGGTTTTGTGCAATGCCTTTTAACAAGCCCTGAGAGCTTTTCACCACTTCACCCTTTGGGCTGTCTGCTAGCCACCCTTAAGTGGCGCCATTTGGCCATCTGGTGGTGGAAATTGCCAGTCACTCAGTGGCCTTGCAACCCTCTATGAATATTTTCCACTCATCTAACTTCACTCAAATGCTAAGCTCAAACTCAAAGAGCGCTCTTGAGCCATGCGGGCTTGAGTAGGAGTAAGAACATTGCGTATACGCGCTGTGGGCACTCACTCGGTACGGTTCGCTCTCTGGTAAATTCAGCGCTCGGCGGAATTCAGCAGCCGAACTGCCGAGCAAACCGAGGCGGCACGAGGCAGCCTGTGTTGTCTGTGGCCCGAACAGATTGCTGTGATTTGATGGGGCTCCTTGGGCGGCGAGTGCGTTTACCTTTTCAGTTGCGTTCGCGTTTCCCAGCAGTTCAGATGGCCACTCGGCCGGGTCTAAGATGAACTTCTCGTTTGCGCCGTGCTGTCGGTTCACGTCTAGGCACTCTGCCTCGTCCTCGTCCTGGTCTTCGTCTTCGTCCTGCTCGTCTTCGTCCTGCCGCCTTCCGGACGTCGTGAGTGGCACTACAACGCATACGACAGCAGCGAAAACAACTGCAAATGAAGCCCTTGTGCTGGCTTAGCCGCAAAAAATGAAAGTGATTTATTTGGCCGAATGAAATATGCTCGCCTAAGTGAACCTAAGTGACTGGCCCGGAATCGAGTCAATTAAAATTCAATTATGCGACCAAAGATGAAGGAGAGGCCGCGCAAGCGTTTGAAAATTCGATCGCTGAACTCCTGAACTTAAAATCCGCAAACCAAAGCTGCCGCACAAGTGTTCCCCCCGAGAAATATATGTATATCCTGGCAATCGATCATATCAGTAAAGAACGCACATATCGCGAATGGGAAACAGTCCCAAAGGATATCAGCGCCAGATATCAGACTAGCAATTACCGTTACCCTTGTTATACCAGTTGCAATTGTTATATCGCGTCGTCGTCGTCGTCGGTGTTTTCGCGAGAAATTCGTCAGGAACTCAGCTCTGAAGTGGAGGAGAAGGCAAACTAAACCCAAGCACAGCCACTGTCCAACTCCCACCAGACAAAAACATAAAAAACACACAAAAAATCTGCACTCTGCGAGCTTGTTCGAATGGAAATCAATCAATTGCACAATGCCAAAGTGCATGTGGTGTGAAAAAGTAAATTAATTGCACAGCACGACGTCAAAGCTAAGAAACACACCGAACGGGTGGCGCGGTTAAAACGATAAATAAAAAATTAAATTAAATAGCGAAAAGTACAATAACGAGAAAAACCGAAAGCACACAACATGTGCTGTCATTTGTAATTACAAATGAGCCCGAATAAATCGAATCCATAATTCACAATTACAATAAATTTTAAAAGCAAAACTCATACCTATAAATAAAGCAAAGTATTTGCAATTAAATTATCTGTGATTTTTGTCAACATATTCAATATTTTCGCCCCGCGTGCGTGCATAAACCCAGTTTAACCCTTAAACGTATTACATTGCATATCCCGCATATCGCAAATCCCATAATTTAAAGTGACTGACTAGTGAGATCCCAGTGCGTTCGTTGTTCGTTGTTCGTTGGCTTGAAGGTAAATATGGCCGGATGGCATAAGGGCCCCTCGCACACAAATGGTTTGGAATGTCGCCCATCAAATTGAACACGGTTCGCGCATAAATTATGACACGCTGGATTGTCCGGGTCAAAGCCCATAGTCCTGGCTATATGACCAGGATATAGAGGGCCCCTTTTGGATTGGCTGGGGCGCCTAAATCAATGGCAAACTCATTAAAGCGCCAGCGAAAACTGTTTTCGCCCGACGCGTCACTAACCACAGACAGAGCTGGCTTTTCCTCGTAGCCCAGCTCCCAGCTCTCGGCTACCATTACCCATTTCCCACTCGTCACAGTCCTTCCACTTTCCATTTGCCCAACTTCCCACCCATCGCTCCTGCATATGCATATTAAAGCAGCACAGGGCGTATGCGTAATATGTATACATTTATAATACTGTGGGCTGGCCGCCCGCCTTTTGTCTTTGCCTTCGCTCGCTCGCTCGGCGTTCGGCATTCGGCGTTCCGCGTTCTTCGCATATGGCCGAAAGGCAAAGGAAAATACGTTTTATTTATTAAATAAAAACGCTGGCAAGCGATGGCTGCCGCGGTCTGGATTTTAATGGGCGTCGGGAGTTGGATCAAACAAAGGGCCCAGCACGGCCTCGTGAGCATAAAGCGAAAGTTAACCCTTTAAAAGACTAGACGGCCTGAAAAGACTGAAAAGTATGTTGGCTTAAACTTTAAAGTCCTTGGCCATTTCAGCAGCATTTAATTGCATATGATGACCTCTCAGCGCAGCCTGCACAAAATTTCAATTACAAAACAAACTTTCCTCTGCTGTTCTCTCGGCCTAAGTGATCATAAATATTCATGGACCGCCATCTCTGGGCCTGGTTATGTGTGTGTGTGTACTTGGCTAATATGCATTAAAATATCCCAGTCTGATTGCTTTGTTTTTGTTGTTTGCAGCGTTGACTTCCAACATCCCTCGTAATATGTAATTTTGATTCGTAAATTTATCAATTTATCATCATAATGCAATATTACAGGCCATTATGCCGACACAATTTTGAAATTCAATTTGTAATGTTTATTTACATATCAGGGCAGGGCCAACTCCCACTCGATTGTGTTGGAAATTAGTTTTCGACTAAACACTCACTCATGTCCTGGCCATCAAAAGCATACGTTGGCTCGCATGAAATTGACCAGTTTATATTGTTTTGTTAGTTCATAGTTGGTCAATATGCTGCATGTAGCAAAAAACACATACAAAGGAGTTTGGTTTAAAAAATAATTGCTTTGCTGTTTTCATTGAAAATATAGTTATATTTTGTTATTGTTTGTGGCATTCTTAACTAGGCCAAGTTCTTGGATTTAAGGCAAATGTTGCTGAAATGGAATAAGGGAGATTATATTGTGGAATTTTATATTAAAATGTAAAGAAAATCATGAACATGAATGCTAAAATATTTTTGTTTTATTTTATTTATTTTTGTGAAGAAAAATGTAAATTTCAATTTGTTTTTTTTTTTTTATAAACTAACAGAATAAATATAAATATATTCATTTAAAATAGGTTACTAAATTTTATCTGAAAATAAGTCGAAATATTTCTTAACGCAACCTTCCAAATTGACTTCCGCATTTTCTAATAAATAAATTATATGCGAATTCATTGACTTTGATTACTTTTCCATCATTTTACGATATTAGATCCCTTTTTCAGTACTCATTTACCGCATTTAATTCTGCTTGAAGAACGGCCATGAGCTTTTTACCCAAACAACCCGAACACATGTATGGTACCTTTTGTATTTATTCCCATAAATGGATTTTTTATTACGTCTAGAGCTGCAGGTCGTTAAAGTCGTACATATTCGGTGCCTATTTTATGAACGTTGGTGGGTCTAGTGGCTGCTGAGGCTCTGGCAGCCACATAAAACCCTTACAAAAATGCGAACTGAACGGAAATGTCTTTGATGGCTCCGGAGCATGGAGTAGGAGGTTATAACGACAAACTATGATTATTTTGTAATTTTATGGCTACCCCAAGGCGAGAGCCGAGAGGCGGAAATCCATATCAACCAATGGGGCGTCACCAATAAACATAAATTATGCAAATTTTTGACTTTAATTATACGAGCTGATAGAAACGCCCCACATTCCATTCCACTCCCGAAACCCGTATCCCTCATCCGTGTGCGCCCGATTATTTGGGTTGTTATTAATTAAGCTGAGACTTCATGAGCGCGTTTTAATCATTGGGAACACGCGTCCCCGTTCCCACCGTAGCGTAGCCCCTATATGATGTCCTGTGTGCGGGGATAACATGGGTTGTGGTAGGAGCTGGAGGACACGGAGGAGGAGCTGTCAGACCGCTTCTGCTTATCGATCAAACGCTCACAGAAGTCACAGAAGCCTGAGGTTACACATTAGACATTTCTTCCAGTGACGTTTTGTTTTGTTCCGCCTTCATATTAAGGATACATGTGTGACACATTCCCCCATCCCGACCTTGTCACTGATAACTGCACACAAAGGCCCACAGAAAATGGGAAGTTTGTGCGGAAAACGGTGCTTATTAAAAATTACATGTCAAACGGAAAACCAGCACAGGAAACCCAAAAAAACAGACACTAAGAAAAGAAATAGGAGAGAAAAAATTTGATTCATTTTACATAAAAACATATTTTCATATTATTTGCTAGAGAATTTTGTAAACTTTTTTATTTTTAATTTAAATGAGAATTTTATTTAACTTTATTTACTTTAAAATTACATAATTTATTCTTAATTTAAGAATTTAATATTAACTTTTTTATTCTCTGTACACACACACTTACGAGATGAGTTGGCATAAACCTTTTGGTTTTTGGGCGTTGGAGAAGAAGAACCCTTTTTAAATATGTCGCCCCATTATCTTCATTAGGCGCTAATGTCCGAAAAAGGTTTTTCCCCCAACTATGTACATTCCCCCCTTTTGAAACTTTCTTTTTCCCCTGGCTGGATTTAACTTTTTGGCTACCATGACAACTTCAAAAGTCGTTACTCATTTCTGTGTACTTAATTTGGTAAAAGATATGAAATTTCCTTCTTATCGCACTCCACTGTCCTTTTTTGTGTGCGCTGTTTTTTTCGTCCTGTTTAAGGAGCAGCAGCAGCAGCAAGCTTGCCCCTTTTCATTAAAAGTAGGTCTGAGGACCAAAGGAGATGGTAATTTCATTAGAAAACTTGAACCGCGTCAAACTTTAAGCTTAAACTCGGCTTGTGTGCCTGCAGTCGCAGAATTTTAATGCCGCGTGAAGAATGCCAAGTTAACAGGGAGGCAGGACGCAGGACGCAGGAGGTGAATGGTGGGATTCCGAGGTGTGGGCCAGTCGCTTGACTTGGCATAAAAAAAGTTTCTTTTTGGCTTCCACTTCCACTTTTGGGAGGCACACAAAAAGTTTGTGTTACGCCGCCGCCGCCGACTCGTTGACTCAATAACTGGTTGGTTTTTGGACCCCCCTTTTCCCCTGAAGAAGGCTCCAAGGCGGTCCTGAATAGAGGGCGTGTTGCCAGTATTTTTGGGGCGAGGGCGTGGCTGGGTGTTAAAGACTTAAGGTGAGCGCATGGACGCTGCTGCTGCTGCTGGTGGCTCCAGACTGACACGATTATCGTAATTATGCGCTGGCAGTAGCAGTAGCATACTTTTGTGAGCCAACTCTTAGCCCCGTAATAAGTTGTTGTTGTGTGGGTGTATCTCTCTGAGAGGGTGTGAGTGCGAGTGTGTGCGTTGGCCCAACTTTTGCCGCAATTATGTAGGTTGGCAAAAGTTGCTGCTCGCTTTTTTATTTTTATTTTTATTTTACTTTCATTTTTTCGGGGGTGCACTGGCTCAAGGACACGCTCATAACCCGCTGCGAAACATTCGGCTTATGCTTTTATGCGGTTGCCAAAAAAAAAAAAGAAAATAAAGAAAATCCTGGGAAGTGAAGAGATCCTGGAGCAAGACATCTTGCGAACATGTGACCAATTTTCAGAGCTGCCTTCATTCCATGCCTTTGACGTTGCTATAATTCAATATTTTTTCCAAATAAACTTGTTGGCAGCTTAACTTTTCGTAAAGTTTACTTCAAGTGCTACCCCCTGACATTTGGGATTAAAAGGGGTATAACTTTGAAATTAAATTGGTTATGTACAAAAATAAATAAATGAATCGAGTTCGTAAATATTGTAATTAAAAAGAAAAAAAAATTACCAAATAATACCGAAACAATATAAACTTTCCTTATTAATGACTTTTTTCCTCTATTTTTTGATGTGTTTAAAAGGTAAAACCTGCTTTACAGGGTGTCAACAAGCCCTTTCCACGCTTTCGGCCATACTTTTCAGCCGCCACCCTTGGCGCCGCAAATCAGTGAGAAAATGCTGACAAGCGACGGGTGGAAGGCGAAGAAAAAAAAGAAAAAACGGGAAGCAGAATTAAATAAAACGTATTACATTTGTAGCGTTTACAGGAAGTGAGCGTGAGGGTCGGGGGTCCTTGGTCGAGTGCCTGTTAAGGGGCGTGTGTTTATGTTTATGTGTGTGTGTGTGCGTGAGAGCGAGCTCCTTACGCTACATGTGTGAGTGCTTGTGGCATGTGTACAAAAACGCTTTGTGGCGGTGGAAAGCACCTTCCGTCCTCCGGGCAAACATCTTGCGCCAAGCCAAGGAGGGGAGCTCGCAAGGTTAATACTTGGCCACAAAAGCCATTAGGCATCAGCATCACAGCCAGCAATATCCCTAAGCCAAAGTCCAGCGGGGTCAAATACACTTGCCGACATCTCAATAATCAGAGATGTGAAAGATATGGCTAGTTGTACCTAGGACTAGGTACCAATTGTCCACTTACAATTACAGAGAAGGAAAAGCCGGAAGTTAACTTTATTGCTAATTTTAGGTGTCAGTTAAAGTAAGAAAATATACATATGTTTTCAACTTAAAGCCCTTAAGGTGAATTTCAATTAACGACATCTCCTGCTTCTGCAATTTACAAGTTCAATACACAAGTGCCCGCGACAGGTCTGATTTATGAAAAACATGGGTTTCCTTCGTAATAGGTTTAAAAATATAAATTGTACCCCAACTAATAGTACCTTTCCCAGCACTGTGACAAGCGAAAACGAACCACAACCAAAATCCAAACCATTTGTGCGACGGTGGCAAAGCAATATACCCACCCCCAGCTAATTAATATTCCAATTTATGCATTTTCTTTCAGGCAATTCGATTCGTCGCCGGGTTTTTCGTTTGTTCGTTCGCGTTGATTTCGTAGTGGCATAAGTGTTGTATATCGAATCGGTGTCGGTGTCGGGACGTGTAAATATCGTACAAAATGGCAATGGTTATATCGACGCGTGCCAAGCTTGTGATTACCGCGCTGATTCTGTTCTTCCTGCTCGGCATCGTCCTTGTGACGGGCTCCACGAAGGGATGGTTCAATCCCAACCGCTACAACGGCGAGCGGGTGGCAGCTAGGATTCAGGTAACTAACCCCAACTAAGAACCCCCATAACCTCGAACCGCAACAAGTTTTCGGGTTGCGTTTAAACCGAATGGCATTTCAGACTAATTAAAAAGAACTAGCCAATTAATTATAATCATAATCAACACGTGTCTGGCGGCGCTTTTGACTTTTTTCCCAACCGCCAACGCCGCCAAGTATTTGAACATTACGAACTGTGTAATGGGAGTGTGTAATGTGTAATGCTAAATGCTTGACATCCTGCCGACCTGCCCCTTTAAATGCAAACAAATGTCACCGCAGCGAGGCGAATTCCAGGACTGGGATTGCTTTTGCTCCGCCAGTGACCAGGATGGGAGAGGAGGGTCACTTGATGGGTCGGGGACACGGCCGTATCGCGGCTTATGTGCGTCCAGCACGCACACACCAAACACACACAAACACAGCGAGAACTAACAGCCAGCACCCACAACAAGTTAGGGAAACTTTTAAACACAAACTGGCAAACATCCTCGCAGTCACAGTGAGCGGAGAGCAAATAAAGCATGCGAGGATGTACACAGGAAATAAAATAAAATATTTTCGCAACGAAATAGTTATTTGATGTGTCCTAAAAAAGAATGTTGCAAGCTCTAGATATATATTTAATTAAATTTGTTGAAAAATAAGCCCGAAAATATTTAATTGTATTGATTTACACATGGTTTTTCACACCATTTGATTTTTTCCTGTGGATATATTCCTGCACTACACAAAAACAAATAAAGTTTATTGTGACAAATGTTTCATGACAACAGCACATTTCGCTCTGGCCGAGCACACCTGCCTCCCGTTGCCTGAGTCCGACCCCCAGGTGAGGAGAGACCTCTGCTGTTGTTTGCGGAGCGTATAAATAAAAAGCCATTGCAATTATTAGAGCACATTATAAGCATTTTGTTGCCGGCGCTCGGTCACAAGATAAATTGATAAACCTGACACGGGTCCGCTCACCTGTCCCGTAACGAGCTGGGGTTAAGTTTTGTTGCTTTTTTGTTATTGTCCAACATGGCGTATACGCAATGCGAGTTTTTGCGACTCTTTTGCGGAATCCATTCGGTGAATGGGTGGAGTGTTTTGTTGTCTAAAATGCTAGATGATATTCTATCAAAGTGTTTTTCTCTCCTTTCATCGGTTTAATGGACTCTGGTTGTTTACTCACCTTTTTTTTTAGAGCTAAAAAATGTTTAAAGTACTATTTTCCCCTTGTACCCAGTGAATGTTTTATAATCATTGGAAGTTCATATAAATTGGAAAATAGTTTTAATAATTAGAGGTATAATTTAATATTTTAAGAGTGTAATATTTTGGAATATTGTATTCCATCTTTAAACAGAAAAATGTATTAAAAAAATAAATATTATACAAAATCTTACCACATTTATTTTTGAAAATATCAAAAGATTCATTCACAACCTTCTATCTTTCTTTCTCTGTAACAAAGAAATATATTTAAATTATAGACTGCTTAGTTACAAGTTCATTTCCCTGGAAAGTTGTACAAGTTCGTTATAATTTAAACAAATAATGGTCCCTTCAAAAAGTCCCAACTGAAAAAAAGAGCAAAAGGCTCCTCCTGTTCCCCAGTTAATACAATCGCTTCTTTCGTGTCAAACGCTTCTCCTCCGTTGTTTCCGCCCCGAAGGACCTGCCCCAAAGGACCTACCAATCGGGGCCCCACAATACGAGCAAACTTCGACTAATACCTGCATAATTGTTGTGCTAATTTTGTCAGCACGCCCAGTTAATGTTTCTATTGACACCCGCAGGATGGCGACGGCGGCGGCGTTGGGAGGTGCGTGGTGTCAGGCGGGCAGGTCCTGTGCTGGGCTGGGCCGGTCTGGGAT
Source organism: Drosophila ogumai (assembly GCA_018904815.1). Taxonomy (NCBI): domain Eukaryota; kingdom Metazoa; phylum Arthropoda; class Insecta; order Diptera; family Drosophilidae; genus Drosophila; species Drosophila ogumai. The sequence goes on along the minus strand of JAEIIJ010017407.1, from coordinate 119,291 downwards.
GTCCTTCCCCATAGTTGCACTGCTTTGACATTATTTACGCTTACTTATGGGTTTGGCTCGCTCTCACCTGCCTTGCCCCCGTGCGGACTCTGAAAACAGTGATTAAACTAATTTTATGCAGCAGCGAAACGGGACGAGGGCGACAACAAGGACACAGGCAGGAGGAAGGCGTAAAGAGTGAGAAAAGCAAATGGCGAAGGGGCGAGGCAATAAAAAACCATTTAAAACATTCAAAGTGTCGCATGAGAACGGGCGAAGTGAATGTCGACAAGCGTTAACGGGCTGACTTCGATATGGAAACCTAGTCCCAGCACTAGCTCTATTTTTCCATTTCTTTTCATTTAAGTGCACAGGAAAAAATGTAGGTCAAATATATACATTTTAAGACTTATACTAGGGAACAAGAAAATACGGAGTTAATTACTTCAATCCATGACAATTTTGTTCATAAAATTGTGATAGCATTTAAAAATATGAATAAAATATTAATGAACGAAGAAAGAAGCTTTGCTTTTAAGATGATAAAATTTTTATATTTTCCTAATGTATATTATCCCATAATTTCTCTCAGTGCCTTGCCAAATGTATGTGGTGAACAGGAAAAGAAAAACGAGCCCAACAACCAAAAGAAACAAAGTTTAGCAATAAAAATCTAAAAACGGGAGAAGAAACGAGCGTGGGGCGAAGTCGCTCCGTTAATAAAGCCGTTTCTGCATGGGCTGTATCACCTGTCTCACCTGGCACCTCCCACCACCTCCCACCGCTCAGAAACAGGCAATGGGTTCATTAGCAGTGGCTTACATTACAAAACCTCCTCCGCTCCGTGGTTGTTGCCGCTATTTTCCTAGTTTCCTTGGCGCTGTTAATTACAATTCTGGAAGGAGGTGGGCGAAAAAAAGGGAAAACCGGTTAGTCGGCAAGGAAAGAAAGGAGAGCGCGACTATCGAACAATTGGAAATTTATAAAAATTACAAGTAGATTGACAGGCAATTTGTCCTTGCCTAATACGGGGTGGTTATCCACAGCCAGAGGCAGTTGGCTTATTGACTGATTCCCCCGAAACTCCCGCGGTCGCGATGTGTGGCTTGTAAGGAAGGTCTATTAGGTTTCATTAGCGCCTAATTACCCCAAAAGCGAAATTAGTCGAGAAGCCAATTATAGTTAATGCATTTAGCGATTCGTTGAGTCGTCGAAAGTCGTTTGGACATTTATGAGCTGCCAAGCATTGTGTGTTACCGCCTGTCTGTCTGTCGTTGGATCTCATTTATTTGCTGCGCAATTCCAATTAATAAGGGGCTGCCAAAGGGACAGCCCGCACTTGCTCCGAATCGACATTCCTGGTAGAGTGGAGTAGAAACAAAGTAGCCAGCCATTAGCATTAACTCACTACCCACACCAGGCAGCAACGTCTCGATTGAGCAATAAAAAACTACCGGAAAAGCATTCCCTTAGATTTTCCCACACGTGTGTGTGAGTATGGATGTGGGAGAGTGCATTCGTGGCTGGCAATAAATAATGAAAATATCCGAGTGCCTCAGAAGCAGCAGCAATAGCAGCAAAGTTTTCCAGCTAACCCACAAACAAAATACTGTGTAAAATGCAAGGAAACGAATTCCAGTTTCCTTGCAAATAAGACCGAAGTTCGTCAAATAATTTTCCAAATTAAATTCCCCAAGAACTCAACTATCTTTAATTTCTTAAAGACAGTTCCTAAATGCCTGAAACTGCACACAAGTAAATGGTCTGAAATCTGACACAAAATAAAGGGACTCCGAGCTCAGGACGATTCCCATATTCATGAGTGTCATGCTCAGGAAATTTCAAATCTAATCCCCATATACACACACATTCCTGATGTGTATAAATTCCGAAAGGCAAAACATTAAATATTGAGCAACGCTTCGTACATTTGATTTATGAAAACATATTACCCCCTTTGCGATCCAGCAAAGGGAAACACTGCCGGAGCAAACATACGGCGGATACGGATATTTGTGAAAGCTTCTTCCACGGGCTGGGAATAAGCATATGAAAAACTAGCTTCCGTTACGTTTATGATAATATTTTATTAAAGCGCAGCATGCCACTATAACTACGGGTTAGCAGGCAAATGGAAGCGACTTGCACGCACCCAAGGAACTCGGGAGCCGCGGAGCCTTGAAGCCTCGGAACTATGGAGTTTGGAGGCAACTCTGAACTCGAAAGTCGATGACGATGTCGACACGCCCTGCCAAGCGTCCGTAATAAATTTATTATTGTGCTGCGCCAGAAGTTCGAGTTCGAGGACGGTGGAAAGTCGCATTTTCGATGGCATAGATAGCGAAACTTTTCCGCGACTTGTGCGGTTTCGTCAGTGAGATAGTAGGCACAACAAAGTTTCCTTCTCTGAACTTGTTGCATTGACAACCTGCAGCAGATGTCGTTACCTCTTGGCTGCAACTATGCAGGGTGCGTTTCAAGAATTGAGATAAAATATATACTTAATTTTAAGTAAATGTATAAAATTCTAGAGCCTTTCCAGGTAAAACTAATAATTATAATTAAGTGAAAATAAAACAGTTACATCTTTAATATATTTTACAACCTTAAGAAGGGACACAATATTTCTTAATTTTTAAAAATATTTCCCCAAGAATTTAAACGATATTTAAACCTAATTTATATTCCCAGTGCAGATGTAGATAAGCAGCATGTTAATTCCGCGACTTTTCACCACGGATGCATCTGCAGCTGAGTGCGCGGCACTTTTCCCGCTGCTCTGCAAATTGGATGCAGTGCAGCCCTCGGAGTCAGCCGAACTGCAGTTGGCAAGCGTGTTGACAACCGCCACGCACTTCGATGCCCCAGGGGTCGGATTCGGAACGACAGGGCTGGGGATCGGGGCTAGGGGCTAGGGGCTTCGGTCTTCTGGCTGAAGATATGGGGCTGGATATACCGAGGATATACCTTTCCACCGCCGCAATATAAATAGCACTGATTTGTGCTAACAAATACGGAGCGGTGGCTGTCGCTATCTGCTATCTTGCGACTTGCTGGCAGCCCGAAAGTTAAGCCAACCAACCATACAACCCATTTGTTTATTATGAAAATACGGGCTGGTTTGGTCTCGAGAGTGGGTCTCCGTATCGCCGTCGTCCCTCTCCCTGTGTGTGTGTGAGAGCGAGTGTTAGGGGGTGTGGATTCTCGTCGGTGTGCAAGTGTGTGAGAGCTGCCCACAAAAACCTTAAACTGATGACACACTTCACATGGAGGTTTCTGCCTCTGGCTCTCCGGTTCTGGCTCTTTTTTCGTTGCCGTGTGCCCGTTGCTCGCTTACAGAGAAAGAAAATATAGTGATCTTGGGGAAAATATTTTAAAATATATTTTAATTTACTTATTTAACAATTAAAAGTAAGAAATCAATAAATTAGAGAGAGTGGTACTACTTTTTGAATAAATTTAAAGATTTTTGAATATGTTAATGATCCTCTTCATAGAAGTTATTTCTGCTTTGAAAAGGTAGAAAAATTTCGAAATATTTTATTTAAAAATGTTTATTTTTAATATATTTTCCTCAGTGTACCTCGTAGCCGGCTTTCGGTGCTGCATTTCCGCTTGAATGGCGTCTGTGCTCGGAGCAACTAACAGCCCATTGACAAGGGGCCGTTGGTTGTTGGGTGGGCGGGTGACTTGGGGCAGATCCGTATCCCCTATCCACCCTTACTGGGCGGCGGAGGGGTAAGTGTGTCACCACACACGACCACGTAACTGAAAGGCATACTTACCGTTTTAAAACTGTGCGCTCTGTACATGGCACACTACTATATTGACTTTGAAGCATAAAAAGCTTTCCCAGATACTCCAATACACTGGAGGCGAACACTCTTTATTACTGCCCCATCGCCGGCGGAGCCATGTATCTGTGTCTGTAACGTGGCCTGAGTTTGGGCACAGGGAACAAAGGAAACGATGGAAGCCATGCCTTGGGAATAAACGAGCAGATGACTTCCTGATCGGACCGGCTTAGTGCTGGGCCTTATCTACGGCTACCGTTTGAAGCGTTCCCTGGTGGAGCTTGGCGAGCTTAGCCTGAGGTCTGATAGCGGCTTCCTCTTTCGTTTCTACAGGCGCCTCAAACAGGGCAGAGAAGTCTCGGATGTAGTTTCTGAGACTGGAGATTCGCGACTGAAGTTGCACCAAGGTGCGTTCGTCGAAGACCTTTAGCTTGATCCGATCGCCGGTGTCCAGTGTTTGGTTAGCCATGTCGTGGAGGCTCCGGCGCTCCTCGAGAATCCTAGTGCACAGGCGACTAAAGTTGGTCACAAAGTTGATCAGGTCCTCGATCAGTTCCTCCACCAGGCAGTATTTTTTAGTTTTAGTCTTTACGTCTTCGGGTTTCGCCGCTAAATAGGCATCGTCGAGCTTTTTATGGATCGATTTCAAATCCTCGGGCATGCCTTTTAAGGTATCCTGGGTGAGGACCAGAAAACCCTTAAGGCAGATAATGAATTAATATTAAATTTAAATCTATATATGTTTTCTGAGTACTAACATTCATATCACTGATGGCATGAGGGTCAGAGAATACCTCATAATCCGGCCACCAGTCCTCAACCTCATCGTCGTAATAATCTCGCGTGACAGGCACAATGCGAATCTCCAGGATCTCTCGAAGCTGAGCTAGTTTTGGCTTCATCAACTCAACGATGAGTTGGCGCAGCTGGCAGATCTCCTCTGTGCCTTTGGTATTTTTGGAAACTAGCTTCAACAGTTTATATTGATTATTATTAGTGGTATGCATTGTTAGTTAAGTAATTTAAAAAATAGAGGGTTGATACGGGAAAAATATTGTTATTATGTTTTATAATAGCATTTTAAGTTATGGCTCTGATGTAAATTTCAAAGAATGTCTGACTCCCTCAAACTTCCTTCCTTCTTTCTGGACTTCCCCTTTTAAAATGTATCTCGAGTGGTAAATAATTTGCTGTTGCTGCAGCTGCCTCAGGAGGACGGTTTACGCTGCGTATACGCAACGTTGTCATAGTCTGTTTGCTTTGGGTTTATAAAACTGTCTAAATCAACACACAAACACTCATGCAGGCACATAAACACACTGACAAATCTTAAACACACACATAACGTGTTGGTTTATGCGCAATGGGAGTTTTCATTTTTTGGTTAAAACACAAAATGCGAGCTCGTTTCTCGTTTTAAACTAATTGTAGAGGGCAGTTAAGGCCAACAATGAAATGCCATGGCTGCCCCTTGCCTGTGGTCTTACTTTGGGTTACAAAAACATAAATATGGAAGTAAAAACTAGCACAATGAATTAATTAAGCGGAAAATAGTCATGAAAACAGAGAATTGTGGATATATCTTCATACGATTTAATTAGTTGCGCAAAACAGGTGTCAATCTTGGAAATTAAATATCTTTTTACTTGCGTATATTTTAGATATTAAAATTAAATAATTTATGCGGTTATACTAAGCTTCTAATTGTTTTATCCGTTTAAGTCAATGATTTTAATTGCTTATGCTTATTTTTATAAAAGTGTATTTCATTTATATATTTTTATAAGATTAATTGACAGCCGTATCTTGTCTCGGCCAGGTGTGCGTAACTCAATTAATTACATTTTGTATGAGCAGTTTAAAATCCGTTTCGCATTTGCTAAAAACCATAAGCTTTCAGCTGCTCAGCTGAGCTCCCAAAACTCTTCTTCTGCTGCAGTTTGTATATGTATGTATCATTTTATATATATTCGTTTATGTATATATATATATGTGTGTGTGTGCCTCTATCCCCCCAGATAAACAGGCTGCCGGATGGGCACTGTGACAGAAAGACAAAGTGACTGAAAGACCGAGAGACAGACGCTTTTCTGCAAAAACGCTGGCGCAAAAACTTTTCGAGATTTGTGTCAGCTCGTTTGAGAATTAGTCGTAGGTTTTTAGCAAAATTAAAAAAAATCTGTCACTATGCGGTTGGCATTTGCCGTCTCATTGTTTTTTTGGTCCCCTGACGGGGGACTGTCACCCCACCCCACCGCCTCACGGATTTCCCACCCACTTCAACCACTCCCTACCCATCCTCCTTTTAGGTTTCAGTTTATGTTTCCATTTCTGTTTCTCTGGCTGTATTTAGATAGTCACTTCTGTGTGCTGCTCACGGACACGGGCAACCCTTATATTTTATTAAACAGTATTTTAAAAGGTTATTTAAATAATCAATTTTAAAAATTATAATGCCTTCTTTTATAGAAAAACAAATTACAAATTTAATAAAGTATATAATAATTTTGTTTCCTTTACTAATTTTCTAAATATTTTTCTTAGCAATCCTCAGGCTCCTTTTTAAACCTCTTTCAATGCCACTATTTTTTCGGACCCCACTGTACATATATCCTCAGAATTCGTATGTGAACGAGGATTCGCCTTTCCGTTTTGTATTATGTGCTCTCTGTGCTTTGATGCGACTATGTCTTAAATAATTTATGTGCCGCAAAATGTGCAAAGTAATTTATTCTGATTATATGCAAAACAAAAAAAAAAGAGAAACCGGTAAAGAAAAAAATGAAAATGGGCATCAAATAAAATGTGAAACGGCCGCCAAGTGTCAAAAAAAGAGCGCTAAAGTCAAGTGTAGAGTAAAGAGAATTAAGTCTTGCACCTGGGCACACACACACACCGCCTTATTTGGCCTTTTCCGTGAAGTCCGCCAGCTTCGCTTTCTGAAAACCGGGGGCCGTAAAAATTTATGTTGCTATAATTTAGCTTTAAAATCGCGCCAAACCTCAGCCCAGCTCATCCGAACGTTGAAAAGTGGCAACGAGGGGGTGGCACGCATTTAAACGGAAATAAAATAAAATTACAAAAAGTGCGCAACTTTTTGACGTTGCGATTGTTATCCTCGTTTCGGTCGCTCCACTGTTTTCCTTTTTTACGGAGGGGCCGAAACGGCTGTCAGAAAGTGATTTAGAAACTATGCTATGACCCGGGCAGAGTACCTTGGCCAGGTCGAGTTCCGTGCTCCGAGCTGCGAGCTTCGAGCTCCAAGTTCCCAGCTCAAAGCTGAATCTACCCAGACACCAATGGCATTTGTTTGTTGTCGACTGTCGGCCCTGTCGGCCGCCTGTCGTTTGGCGGCTATAACGTTGAATTTAAATTCAGCATTTTCGGTATTCCCCCCTTTCCAATTGCCAATTGGCATTTCCATTGCCATTCGTGAGGCGATTGGAATACCTTGAAATGAATTGAAATTCAATTGTTTGCACATTTCTGCGGCCAGCTAATTGAAGCCAAATTCCTGCCAAATTACTCGTATTTATCCCGGAGAGTCGAGCGCCAAATTCGCATAACTCATACGTATAATATAGTTTTTGCCACTCCAAAAGTCGCTGGCAAATATGCTGAAAATGTCAAAACGTCGTTTACATATTTAATGCGCTCTAACAGGCTTAATCAACATTACAAAGTAATTAGAGTTAATTCTTTTGTACTTGAGAGCACGCCAGAGCCAGAAACGCGCACAGACACCTGGCAGGAGGCACAAGTTCACTGAAGGAAATATATATACATTTTGAAAATTATATTTAATTAACCATTTTTTTTTTAAATTTAAATTTCGATTTTGAAAAAGCTTTTACTAATCACATATATTTTAATTTTTGTTTTAAAAGTTTGTAAATAAAAAAATATCAAAAAAATTACAGATAAATGACTACATGGTGTATATAATTTAATAATATTTTATTCATAAAGAAATTTTCATAAATATTAAAATAAAATCCAATAATTGAAAAACAAACCACCAGTTTCTCCCTGTGCATGATACCACAGGTAGGAGCTGGCACAGGTAGTCAGCCGCAGTCAAAGTGCTTACGCATGTAACCGGTGACACAGCGACACTGAAACTGATGACGATGAAAATGACGATGACGATGCCAATGATGATGACGATGACTGAGGAACCCGTATCTGTAAACTGTTGCGCGGCAATTTGCATGGTTAATTATCTATTAACTTGGGCATAACTTTTTCGGGGGTGCGAGTGCAGTGGCAGTGACAGTGGCAGGACTTGGCAGGATTCGGGGAGTTTCCCTGAGCCGCGCTAACAAATGCAGATACACAAATACCATGGCAGATATACAAACACAAATACACACAGGCGAATTAGGAGCCACCGACTGTGTCGGAGCGAGACGAAAATATGTACATCCGTTTCCGCTGTTGTGCTGGCAGTGGCTGCCATTGTCATTATATAAGAGGTGAAGCGAAATGCGAAAAATAAAAATGCTATCATGGAACCTGGCGGAATTATTAATACTCTATAATGTACTACAAAACGGAAGTTAAAGTTAATAATTGCTTGAAGTTTGTTAATGACAAGTTTTGATTTAATGAAGAGCTCTATATAAAGTAATTTATATACCAAACTCACTACCATTAATTCCGACAGTGAATACAAACCTTTGTTAACTGAGTAAAAAAGCTTTTAACAAATGTGTAGTTATAATATTTTTTTTCCTTTTAATAGTTATAGCAAACTAAAATCCATACACAAACGTTGTGTTCTCTAAAAGCTTTTTAAAATATTTCAAGTACCCTTATCATTTTTTAATTATTCAAGTAATAAAACAGTTACTTCACTTTATTAAATAAAAAGTTGGAAAACTATTTGGCATTCATTTCACAAAAGTTAACAGCCCCCTTTTTTTGAGCTCCGACAATATAGTGTACAGAAGCATCATCAGCGGAAACAAGTTTATGGTAATCTTAATGCCTAAAGCTTTCCTTTGTTTTGATGCTGCTGCATGCCGTAAATTTCACTTATTAAATATTTGTGCTTAATTAAGAATTTAAGTCGAACAACACGAGGAATGTTAGAAGGTAAATGGCAGCCGACTTTCCTTGGTATTAGGAGAGCATAGTTCAAACTAGGCTTTAAGTTTTGTAGTAAATTATTCGTGCCGTGCATATATTGGGGTTAAGTTTATGGGTTATAGTTATATTACAACGTTTTTTTATCTAAAAAAATTAGATGGCTAATAACTTTCTTCTGTATATTCGATTTGAAACCGTATTAGTTCAATGAAAGGCCATTCAAATACAAATAAAGTATCCGAAAATCTCCATAAACTACCCTCCTACATGCCTTGTTTCCCATATATATATAAATCTTATTTAACAGATAAAAGCAAACAACTTTTTATAGTTTCTTTAGAACAAGTTTCTTTCACAAGTTTCCGATTGAGACAATTGAAAAGTTATTGCCTGGCAATGGATTCCAACAATTCAACTCGGCACACATTCGTTTTGTGCACGGGAATCCATTTTCGGTTAATTTTTAAGAGCCCCCAATCGATCTCCATTATTGACACATTTTTGACAAATTGCCAGATAGCCGCAGAGCTGCGTGGGTAGCGGTGGGTAGCGTCTGTGGCCAGGAGTCCTTTTTCTTGTTCTGTCCTGCGAATCGCAAATGAAACGTGTCTCGAATTTTTGAGGAGGACGGACAAAGGCCAGCCGGCACAGCCTACCTTTCTGGTTTACCGAAATGGCGAAATGGAAAAGGGTCAACGATTTGCGTATTATTTGCTTTATTTTCAATACGCCCGGCGAACCCTTGTCAGGAGGAAAGGACTCATTGCTAGGCAATGAATGCCTCGCTGCTGCGCAAATATTACCGCACTTCCACCGACCGTCTCTGCCTCCGTCTCCTTGGCATGGCATGTCCTTGCTCCGCTTCTTTCGCATTTCAGTTCATTTCTGGCCTTAATTATGTACGGCGCAGAGCAAACAACAAATGCACAAACACACAGCAGTGCACAGCACATGTGCACACATCACAGGCCCATGCACTTTCAGCCCAGTTAATTGCTCATGGCACTCGGAGCACTCTGCGCCACTTGACCGACCTGCAGCTGCCGCCCGCCCCGCGTCCTGCTGAGTCGTCTTATCCTGCGCTTAATCCTGCTCCGCCTGCCCTGGCCTGACACTATTTAAACTAAATGCTCACCTTAAAATCATATTCCGCCTGGATCCAGGACACCGAAAATGTTGCCTTTGCCTGCGGCCAGCTTTTCGTTATTTAAAACGGCCTTTGTCTGTGCTTGACCCTCTGTCACAACGGTCGGTGTTGTCGTTGCCCGCCGAGACAATCCTCTGGAGGCACTGGGGAAAAATGTGATTATTTTCCAAGCTGCCAAGATTTAGTAACTATAAAGTTAATGAGAGTAGTATTAAGTTATGGTATGGGTAAGAACTTGGCTTTCTAAACGAATGCTGTATAATTTGTAGCTAATTTCTTCCAGAGTATTAAGATATATTCAATTCCTTAAATTGTTAAATGTTAAATTAAAGATAATTCGGGGAATTCTGTACAACAAACTATACAAAAAATAAAATAACGGACTAATATTAAAGTGCTTCTTATAAGGAGAATTTAACTATTTACTTTGTTTTTTATACAATTTTGATAAGAGTAACAGATAAATGCTCATAATATTAAAAAATATACATTCCAAATAATAGCACTTTGCTTCTTCAGATACCAATACTTTTTATATAATTTTTTTCATTGTGTACTTATTTACTTACGCCTTTTCGATAGCCCCCTCTGGGCTCTCCTGTGCTTGATATCGTGCGCAATATGGCCGAGGCGAGCGGCTTTGATGTCCTCTTATCAGTTCATCGCTCTGAATTTCTGTCGTGCTCGAGAAGCGGTCGAAAAGGGTTCTCTGGTGGCGTCGAGGCTAAGTCCTTTTTGCAATGACCAGATAGTTTTTCCTTTGGCAGATTCGCACTGAGCAAGGGATAAGTCGGAATGTGAAAGCTTATACTTGGATAAGCAAATGTACGAGTAATATTATAGCCATAGTAATTATTATTCCAACGATACCCTTATACAGGGACGACTTCATTAAAAAAATGTCCGGCATGCGCTGAACTAGAAGAGGAGTTCTCCCAAGGAAAATGCTTGCACAATGGTAACTGCCTTTAATTTACATTACAGCCAAAAAATGCAGGTAATAATGAGAAAACCAGAGGCTAGGAAAACCTTCAAAATAGCGACGAGGCGACTCACGCCCAAAAATGCCACTTCCTGCTGCTTAATTTCCGTTTCAAGTGAATTTCCTTGCCGCTAATTTTGTTGCACACACACATACCTCTAGGGGGGTCCACGTGCTCGAATGGAAACTGGGCCACACGGACGCGACCACGGACAAAAGTCCGGACAGAGCACGGACATTGCTTTCATGCCCGTGCTCTCACTCCGGACAGTGATTTTCGCCGGCTAGCCATTTGTTTGGCGCATAGTTTTCTTGAACCAAAACAAAAGCAAAGCCAGAAACAAAGAGAAAACTTTAATATCCGCACTCAATGGCACAACAGCAACAAGCTACATGGAGAACAATGCTCACTTCAATGTCTATTGATGGGCCACGTGTGTGTAACAGCCCCTCGGTTCCTATCTCTGGCCAAAACATACCCCTCGGCTCCTGTTTCTACCCAAACTCACCCCTCTTTGCCTTTGTCATCGACCCCGGGTTTGGTGGCGTTTATGCGCCGGAAATGGAGGTTTTCACGATTATGAGGTATCTTTGGGAGGATTCTAGAAGCCTAAGAGTTTATTAAACTAAGTTTTATTAACAATATTTAATTTTTATGATCATAAAGTTACTCTGGATTCAGTTATTAGAATTTTGTAGTGAAATACATTATACAACTTATGGACAATAAGTTATTCTTCATTAAAACAAACTTAAAAGTGTTCAATTGACCGCCAAATATATTGATTATTTGAAAGTAAAGGTTTGAACTAAACAGAATTTGTTTAAAAGTAACTAAATATTTCACTGGAAATAGGAACAGCTTATTCCAGTCTCCGTACTTTCTCTAAATTCCCGGCAATCGCGATTTAGAGCAAATATATTTGCTCGCTTCCCCATAAACTGCGGGCCCAAAAGCCAGATTCTGTGTGTGTCTGGCTGGGCGCATATTAAGCCATTGTGAGCCTCAGAGCCAGCACGCTTTTAACCCGAAATTCAACGAGTTAGCGTCTCAGACAAAACTTTTTTAACTGAGCGGCAGCATAAAAGCTCCTCGGCCATTACTATCATTCACAGGGTGCAACAACTACAATGGGCGCTTGCTATTACGGTGGCTTAGCCGAGTCTCGAGTCCTACTGGGTCTAGAGTCCTGGTTGTGAAACCAGAGTCCTGGGCCTGAGCCTGAGCCTGAGTGTTTGCTGCCATTTTTATTTGCAGGAGTTTGGGTGTATGGGCAAATGTGCATTGAGCATTTGTGTCTCTATCTGTGGCAGTGAGTCTGCAGCCAGAAACAGGGGCAGGACTTAGGACTCCCCACTCCGGTATTGTTTGTGGTTCATTGTCTTCATGTGCCATAGTCCTGCTTGGTCCCTGGTTCCGTGTGCAGTTAGTATCTGCGGTTAGCAGTTCGACTCCAAGGGTTATCATCCATCCAGGGCCCCTTCTGGGCTAATGTGAAATATGCATGCTTAATTGTAATTCTAAATCCGAAACCACGGCACATTAGTTGTCCGGGCAGCAGTTACTGTTGCAAATTAACATCAATAATAAATTTCGATTTGCGGCAATTACGACTGGGCCTGGTCAGGGGAGTTTGGCCAGCAACGGGATATACTTTATAGATGCCTATATATATACAAATTGATTGATTTATTATGTATAGTTGTGGGCCTCCATTGTGCGTCGATGAAAAGCGTTTCGAAAATTATTCCGCCAGCATTATTACATGTAGAATGAATACAGTTGGTCCTAACACAAATGTGTAAATATTTAACGCAGGGCTATTTAGAAAAAATCAATGTCTATGGTAATCCCGATGCCATAAATGTCACGTGCATGCCGCCCCCAAAGGCAACGGTCGCCCCCACCACAGCGGTAAGTCAGCAGCATCGACGATGTCAATGTCGCCACTAAGCCCACAGAGCGAAATGCAATGGTTTGGATTTAAATTAATTAATGAATAGCCAGGCAAATCATCTTACTGATAAATTACATTAAAATTGCATTATGTCCGCATAAGTGAGAGAATATTTGCATGGGATTTGCGTTTATTTATTGAGACTGCTAATGCTGCAAATAACATGTAATCAGATACACTTATGCGATGATGTATTTTTAATCCAGGCTCACTAGAGTCATATATGTGAATTAAATAGCTCGGCGGGAATAATCTGTTTGGATTTAAGTTAGTTTAGCAGCAAATCTAGCTTACTAATTAATTAAGTTTAAAAGAATATTTTTGAACATTTTGTTAATTACCTTTGAGAGATAAATACCGTCTTATTAATTAATATTTAATACTATATAATTTTTGTAGTCCCCATTTGATTTATTTTTACTATCATTTATTTAATCCTTCGTTATTTTAAATCGACTTATTATTTTGTACATTTTTGGCAAGTTATTTATAATTTGTATTTATGTTTTAAAGGATCTGGATTTGTTTCCTGAAGATGGATCTGGAGAGGTATGTTGATTTCTAAATTCCCAGTTACTATATCCCTTTATCCCTTATAATTTATTTAATTTAAATCCCTTCCCTCTTTCCATACGGTTTGATTGAAAAGAGTATTATTCTGCCCGAAGATTCAACGGATGTCAATATTTTAAGTGACGATTTCTGGGCTGCATCCGATGAGGTTAGTCTATATCCGCTTTAAAGAGCAGTGCAAAATAAACACCAGACTTAAATAGAGCAATGGCCCAGTGCATTAAACAAGTGCAGCTGGGCTTGTGCGGCCATTGTTTTGCTATTGCTATTGACAGTGCTCTTGAAAAGCCATAAAATGGGGGGTTTTTGGGTCGCAGTTGCGCTGACCACTGCCACTTTGCATAATTAAATATTTATATTTAGTTATAAGTTAATTTCTGTCCATGGTGGCGAGCGCAAAATCGATGCCGTCCAACAACAGTTTGCACTCTGGACTTAATGAGTTCTCGATTTCCCTTCCCGCAGGCGACGGACATCTTCGACGCCAGCGGTATGCAGCCCCCAGGACAGACGCAGTACACGCACGAGAGACGTAAGTTCCGATAGCTAGAAACCCCATTCCCACACCCGAGTCGTGTTCCAATTCCAGTTCCACTCTCATTCCCACTCCCATTTCATATGCTAATGCAATGGATTTAACCATTTCCATGTTGTTTACTCTCCGTTCTTGCAGCATACCGCGGCATCAAGGGCGAGAAGGGCGAGCGCGGACCGAAGGGCGACAGCATACGCGGTCCGCCGGGACCGCCGGGTCCGCCCGGGCCCAAAGGTGATCCGGCCGTCTATCCGCCCTTTGTGGAGACAACGAGTGCGGGGGCTGTGAGTATTGCAAATTGACAGTTATTCGCCGCGGGCATTTGCACAGAGAAAAAATCGTATCAAATTACTGACTCATCAGAGTCATAATCACATATAAAATACAACAAACTTTTTCCTTTTATATTTCTTATTTAAAAAAATGTTCTTTTAAGCTTACTTGAAATCCTTAAAGTTTCTTAAATATATTGTTTAGATATTAATAGTTATTTTTTCTCTGTGCCGTTGTGATGGGCAACGCAAAATTGCCTGCCTGCCATAATGATGTGCCGTGGTAATGTGATCCGATCCATAGCCAGGTGCTAAGTTTGTATTTCATTTCTCATTTCTCCCCCGTAGAAATACACTGGCGAGTGTACATGTAATGCGTCTGATATCCTAGAGGCCATCAAGGACAATGAGTCGTTGCGGGAAACGCTCCGTGGAGCGCCAGGAGCGGCGGGCAAGGACGGAAAGCCAGGTACCCCTGGTCACACCGTAAGTACCATCCCGACTATGGCTTCATCTTTCCTTTCTCTGTAGATTTTACTACCTTTGCATGAAAGTTCATTAATTTTGGCAAAAAGTTTGAGAACAAGGAGATAGATGTATTTGAATTGTCTCAGATATCTTCTATATTATTAAACTAGGGCAAGCTTTTTATACTTTCTTTAAAGATTAATCTTCATTATTTATTCGTAACATTACTGTCATAGATTGTTAAGGTTTAGTTTCTGTTTAAATTTTGCCTTATTAGGGCTACATTTTCCTCAGGAATTTTAACCTTTAACTTGATAGAAAAAACTAAATATACTTCTTACAAGAGTATTTATATTATCGGTCGCCTGGATAAAAGTTTCCTTCTTGTTTTTCTTCCGTTCGTTGGGCTTATCGGTGTGTACGGCAATTTCGAGTTACAACGGGTTGGCAAAAAGGCAATATTTGACATGAATCTAACACATTTTCAATTTCATTACACACATCGTCTAATCTTCAAGAGTGAGTGGCTGAGTGGAGGACGGGAACTGGGACCCAGGAGGAGTCTGGGCAATCTGGGGAGGTAGCTAAGAGAGATCCCAGAAGGGGCTGCATGTTTTCCTATGTCAAACATCATAATTTGCACTGCGCAGAGAGCCAGCTGTGTGCGAGTGTGTGTGTGTGCGAATGGCAGTGCGTGTAACCGGAAATGGAAAAAAACGTTAGCAAAAGAGATGGGAAACTGCGGGGAAAGTCCCCTCCGGACCCGGGAGAAGGGAAAATGAGAGCAAATCGTAACGTAACGAAAATTTCTTTATGCGCCAGCTCACGCTTAAACACTTATCCACTCTCCGGGTGGCACTCGTTATATTATCTCATCAACTGGCAGCGTCTTTGGCAACCATAAGAGTTCACTGTGGATACACAAAGGATGTCGCTGTATCCATGTGCTGAACTACACTTGACTATGTACTTGCCATTTACTTCGTGCAGCACTCCAGTCTCCCCGCTCTCCTCTCGGGTCAAAGGCAAAGTCCACACCAACTCTTGCTCCTCTTTCGGCCACTCCACTGCTGTGGACCCTGAGTGCTTGGCACGCAACAGGGCCAAAAACTTTGAGCAGCTAACCGAAAATAACATGTATACGATATGAATGCACGTCCATTACTCTTGGAATAATTCAAAAAGCGAAAGCAGGCCAAAGACAGAGTACCAGCATCATCATCATCTTCCAAATCCGCCGCCCCATTCAATCTCGAGTCTAACATTTTCTGGGCCACTCCAGCAACCTGTGGAACGCAGCCTCTTCAATGCGATGCAATACATCAAAAGGAAAGCGGTATGCCGGGCCGGGCATTCTGCGGTCCATTGCCAGCAGCTAACTGCTAGGGAAATATGCCAGTCCCCTTTCGAGCTCAACCCAAAACTCGTTCCCCAAATCCGCAAAATCCCTAGGCTCGCGCTGACCCTTCGCCACCCTTGGCCACCCCCAGCTCCAGAAAGGCTTTGGTAGCTCGGTGAAATATGGCTAGCTGGCGCGCATACCGGAAATTCCTGCGACAACTTTGTTGCCCCACTGCTAATCCCTTAACTAATAGCAATTAATTTAAAAGACGACGATAAGCAACAGCTACACAGCCGAACACAACACAACAGAACAACAAGAACATGGCACGCAAATGGCTCACAGCGTGACCATTTTGCATAAGATTAAGAACATTGGGAGACACATTTTTTGTGTACCCATCCATGTCGCTATTGGAATGTCGAGGCCCCCGGCTCCTCGGCTTGGCTTGCCAACTCCCCAGCCGCGAGACCCCAAAAACCGAACCGAACCACATGCCACACGGACGACGGGCCTGGTCGCGTAGATTAATGAGCTCGGACTAAAACGCAACGATTATGTAAATCGACCGCTGCCAGTTAGGAACCCCAAGCTCGAACTCTACTTCTAGACCCGAAAGAGCTCCTTCTAAAGTCTGTACACTGAAAGAAAAGATATTTCAAGATCATGACATATTATCTTCTATTGTATAAACTTCATCATTACCTTTCTTAGGTTTCTTTTAGTATTTGTGATTATTGTTTTCTTCCATATTGTATCATTCATATATTTATTGTGCTCAGAAATCTAATTTATTTATTAAACTTAGATCACTTAATAAGATCTTAGCCCTTTTTTCGGTGTAGACTGCTCCGGTAGACGTAGATTTGTAGCTCTAAGAACGTAGGACACGTTGTATGCACGCCCACTAATGTGATTTATTTCTCTGTCGCTGCCGGCGACGTTTCTTCCTTGCCTCCCCCTCGGTCTACGTCTACGTCTCTATCGCCGCCATCCCGTTTCCGTTAACATTTATCCAGGGAGCAACCGGAGTGCCAGGAGCTCGCGGCGCCCGGGGATCCGAAGGTGCCCAGGGGCAGAAGGGCGAGCCAGGCGTCGACGGCCTACCCGGAGTCGTGGGTCCGCCGGGACCACCGGGTCCGCCTGGTTTGCCCGAGAATTACGATGTAAGTATCACAAGAAAAAAACGAGCTATTTGAATTTATTTACAATTTGAACTTACGTCTTTATGGGTGTACAAAGTACAACGAAGAATATATTGCAAATGCTTTTAATTACTTTGGTTGTTTCACCCTGGAGTTTAAAGTTTGTGTTTAAAATTTAATTTAGCTAACTTGGAACTTTTGTTTGTCTCTTTCAATTATTTAAGTGTCCGTAATTTTCAATTTCAAAAAGTATTAAAATTTTGTTAGTCTTTAAAAACTATTACTAAACATTTTAAGACAAACCAGAAGCTCTTTTTACTTTTATAAAAATTACTATTTCTTCAGTATTAATTTATTGAAATGTTTATTAAGCAATTTTGTTTGTATACTATTGCTTCAGTGAAACTTATAATTGCTATTTTTGGTAATGCCAAAATACGAAAACCTAAAAAAATTCATCATTTACCTTTAAATATTTTAATTAAATGCTCTTGCCTCTACTAAAAGGGTGGTCTTTCTCTCTGTTTTTCAATAACCTATTTTTTATCATTAACAACTTATTTCTGGAGAGCAAGGGTATTCAATCTTCGGCTGACCGAAGATAGTTTACATTTTAATTTAACAAACTTAATTTCAAGTTTGCTTTTCAATCAAAAATTGCACCTTTTACAATGGACAAACAAAGGCGCGTTGGCAAATGCAGTTCCTCTAGGTCCGTCTCTATCTCCTTCTTTTTCCCTATCTGTGTCCAGGTCCTTGTCCGGGTCCTCTGTCCGTCTGTTTTCAATCACGCACAGCTTTATGAATGGCGTCTGGCCGAGGTAAACGTCCGTCGTGTTTTACAAGCCGCACAATTTGCCTAAACTAATTTCCTTCCTGGCGAGTGCGCGCAGTAACTGTGAAAAATTACCACCCCGGTGGACATGGCGTCACGCCAGATTCGGATTCAGGCGAGGATCCGTTTGCCAGTTCCCAGTGCTTGGTAGAGTCTGCCAAAAAGCCGGCACGTTCAGTGGCCACCATTGTCGTTGTCGCGAATGCCACAAAATAGCCTATCTGTGCTAATAATCTTAAAACCGCCAAGGTTCCACCGCAACATCTCCGCGCGGAAGGCCGAAACGTAAGCGTCTTGAGCACGCGAGCCGCGAGTCCTAAACCCAAAATTGAAGTGGAGTCGTCGTGTCGAAGGTGAAGTCAAGTTGGAGTCTACATGGTGAAAAATTGGCATAAAAAAGTAAAGTTGAGTTGAAGAAGTTAGAAAAAATATAACATTTTTTGGGAAATAAAAGTAAAAAACAGTAAAACAAAGTATCAAAATATTTTTAGAAGGATAAGCAATAATAATTAGTTAAGAAATATTTCTTGGCACGATTTTGGAATAAAAAGGATTAGGATATAAATGATAAATAAACGTTTTCTAAAATTTTACTTGTTTTTTCATTATGAATCTTAATCCTACAAGCTTTATAGATATTAATGAACTTGTTGAAGTTTTTAGGAGTATTAATTTTTAATCAATAAAAGAATTATCGTTAAATACCAAAAACGTTCTTAAAATTAAATTTTTTTAATATAGAAAAATAAATTACTTTGCAAAGAAATTATAATAATCTTATATTCCTATTTTATCCAAGAACAAGCCGTGTTGCCAAAACGTTATTAATTTTTATTTGCGGAAGCAGTCAAAATTTCATTACTTTTTCTCTATGTAACGGTGAGTGAGAGGCCCCTAGGCACCAGTGGGCTCAGTTTACAGGACTCAGGGCCCAGGAACCAGGATACTGGCTGGATTCGGGGCTGGCGCATGCCACATGCCAATGACGACGATGACGATGCCGGTGTTCCAGCTGGTGGCAATTACCGTTATCAGCGCATGGCGCGCAGTTCACGCGGTTAAATGCGGTAACACGCACACACAGATATAGATACGGAGCCGTTGTGGCATGGCCCACACACCACACACACATAAACACACAAACAAATACGAAATCGCGTACAAACACAAATGCAAACACATCACTCGTTCACGTTCACCCGTGGCATCCCCACCGTTGCCACTTTGAACCCTTTCATGCAAGAGTGAAACTTTTCTTTTTGCCGCTCGGCTTTATCACCGCATTTCAACGCCGTATGTTGCCCGCCGCACCCCAACCCTTTTTTTTCCAGTCTTCTTCTGGCCCATCTAACGGGGGGTGTGAGCCGGGTTGGGTGGGCCGTAATCATTATCGCACTGTTACGTTTATGAAAGTGTCAAGCTACTTGTGGTCGACGAGGCGGCAGTAAAAATCAGACAGCCACTCGCCTGTGTCGGCCCGCCCATTGTTTAATGTCGGAGGGTTTATCATCATTATCATCGCCCCCGAGTCGGGAGCCAGAGCCGGAGAGTCAGCTCTAGAGCCTTTTAAAAGCTTTTCGTGGGCGTCGTACCCTCTGTGTTAGCCCAGAGATAGGGAGGTGCCAGGATCCACGACAAGGAAGCCCGCTGCTGGCGGTTAAACAAATGGGTTTGAATTTCGGGTCTACAATAATAGAACAGAAATCAGGGAAAAAAGGAAGGGTCATAGCGCAGATTGTCAACACAAAGGAAAGGCGAAATATTGAAGGACAAGCCAATTTTGACAGGATATTTAATTTAATTTAATTTCGTTGGACAACATTCTAGAGCTTAGACAAGCATTCTATTTTAAAGAGGGAAATATATTTTACTGTAAAATAAATCCGCTAAAAATTAGGTTCTTTCCCATAAATACTTTTCCACAAAATATATTCTAGGGTAAAGCCACATTCGTTCTCCTGTATTAACAGACTTTTCAAAGCCACATTTAGAGTCCTTAAGAAGCAAATGCTTTTATGTTTATTAAAGCGACTTTTGATTGTCAACACGACTTCCACTTTTTCAGATGTTTTATTCAGAAATCCAATTACCCAGGACTGTGTATATGTCTGCTGCTCATATGAATCCTTGTAAAAGTTGCAATTTTTAAGCCTGTTTGGTTTTTTCTTTCGACTTAATACGAGTGAAACCATCTAATAATGCGCTTTAATTTCACGCCCATTGCTCTATATTATTGTAAAACGTATAAATCGTATCGAAAATTATGTATTCTTGTAACAATCAACACATAAATAACAGATAAATTGGAATCCAACCAGGACCTTCAAGGTATAAACATTTTAACAATTTCATCTTATGCTCCCACCACCACTAAACCGTAAAATACTCTTGACAAAAACAATAACAAAGGCGAAGGCATTGGCAAGGGCAAGGGCAAAGGCTTGCCGGCCTTGCCGGGGGGTAAGCGATGGCCACAGCATTTAATGGACTAGAACCACTTGGCATCATTAGCCCCGCCCCTCTGATCCGCCCCCACCAAGAAAAGATCATTAATCAAATTTCCGCCGTAGATACACCTCCGTGTGTTTGCTGGAATCGCCATGTGTCCCTCGTCAAAAAAGTGGGGGGTTCTGCGCTGTGTGAGAGGCGAAGAAAAAAAAAGATCAGAAAAATGGGGCCCGAAATACATGTATCGAAAATAAATTGTACAACAAGCAAATATTTAACAAATTACTATGCCTATACACATACCCTCGCAGGAATCCCTAATGGTCAACTCGATGGGCACATTCCGGGGCACGACGCAGCCGGGACCCAAAGGTGTGTCCGGCGAGAAAGGTGATGCGGGCCAGAAAGGAGAGCGCGGCGATCCGGTAAGTCAGAGGGCATGTCTAATAAATGGCCCAGGTTTTTCCTTCACTCCATCCCAATCCCCTCCATCCCCCTCATATATGCCTTATAAAGTGTTCCTCGGGCCCACACGATTGTTGTTTCAAATATATAACAATAATTTCTGCCCTATTGACTACTCAATTGATTTTGAGGCTTCACGAAAGGGCAACCGGGGCCAAGGAGCTCTCGCCCAAATGAGCAAATCGTCTACGAAGGAAAATTTGTTTTTGGCCAGGGCCAATAATGGGGTACAAAAGGGACATTGGGTTACGGGAAACAATGCTTTAGGTAGCCTTTTTATAGCCTTAATTAGATTTTGGAAGATTAAGAATATTAGGATTAGCCTTTTAAAATGGATTGGGTATAAAAATAATGGGATTCCCTTAATTTTAAGCGAATTGTTTAGCAAAATATGTAAGTTTTCTTGGTATTTTAAAACGAAAAATAACATTAAAATATTAAAGAAAAGTTTAAAAAAATATTAAAAATTATAGAAGATATTATCCTTTCACCAGTAGCCAAGAAATATTTTATATTTACACTCTTAAACCCATTAGCATTCAAAAACATAAAATGGGAAACTGGAAAATCCTTAAATACATTTAATGGCCTCCCCAAAATAAACATATCTAACAAATAAAGGCCCAGCTATTAACCTCGTGAAAGGATAAGCGCCACCACATCCCAAAATGGCTTGGTGTTTTCGAGTTCAGACCAAATTGTATCCAATTTGATAGATAGTAATAATTCTTTCCGAGCTCACAGCAGCTCCAGCTCCAGCTCCAGCTGAGTTCGTATTTATGGCATCGCAGTCATTTGTGCAGGAAATACACAATTTGGGGCATAAATTTCTATCAGCAGTTGGCCCGAAATGCGTCACTTGAGACGATGCTGGCCAATGTCTCCTGATTTCTTGTCCATCTGCTGGTCGTGCGGGTCGGGGGCCAATTTGTGTGCATTTATAGCTCATTTGATTTTCAGTGGATATGCTTTTGGGGTTGGGGGTCAGTCAGCACAGGATTGAGGGATGTCCAGACTGAGGAGGGGAGATGCCAACCAAGCGGAGGCGAGCATAAACTATTTCGTTTCGTTTCTTTTCACTTCTCGTTTTGGCATTACTTTCATAATAAGTTTTGGCCATTTGGGGAGCTCATCCTGCTTAGGCGACGCTTACTTCCCAGCCATTACCCCGTATGCCATTTAGCAGCTTAGTGGGGGTGGCTTTGCACTCTCCAGGATCCAGAGTCGCCACTCTCGCTCCGCAGGATCTCTGCCACACATACATATTTCTTTTATGTGCAACCTCAAAACTTAAATCTGCCAGCCGGGGCTCGCATAATGTGCTTGTTGTTAGTCCGTTTCCCTTGGCCTTCTTTGGGTGCGCTTCTCACGTGGACGACCTGAACTTCCGGTGTCGCAGATTACTCTTCGGAATACCAGCCAATTTGGAGCCATAAAGACACTGCCACAGCCACGACCTTTCACATATACACAGGCCATATTTATGCGGCTTGCGGTGAAAGGAATTTGCCGTGGCCGTAACAAGGCTGCTTTTAAGTAGTTTCCCCTTGGTGGCCACACCCGAAATTAATCGTGCGTGAAATAAAAAGAAATTATGCAAACATCCGCCCACACCAGGGGGAAGCACATACACATTATGAAAAAAAGCAATCGATTGGGATTTTATGATAAATTCACGCCCAATTTGTCAGGGAGACGTCGGCGCCAAACCCCCAGTTATTGCATTACAAAATTTCGGGGAAAACTAATATGGAAATTAGCATTTTAAACGTATGAATACACGCACAATTAGGTTCGTTTCATTAAGCCTAAAAAACAGACACACACACGTAACATACACACTCACCCGCGAGGGGATCTTGAAAGACAGCCTCCGGAACAGTCGTGTGTGTGCGTTGCCTTATTAATTATTCATTAGTTGGTATTAAGTTGGCGATATGGAGCAAGGTCCTCACCCGCAACAAGCTCAGGCCCAAAGGAAAACAGCAGCCGGATCATCCGAGTACATGCACAGCGAGAAAAATAAGTCAATTACAGAATAATAAAATCTAGCAAAATTTTCGAAGAAAATATAAATAAATAAAATGTAAAGACTCGCAATTAGTGTTTCAGTTGTTCAAAACCTTTTAAACAGTTCAACTGGTAAAAATCTCAGTGTGGCTACCATTTTCCAGCAAGCATTTCCCAGCCTCCACTCGGGTGGGCGCGTGTAAATTTATGGCGAACCATTTAAGGCGCTGATGATGTGGAAGACGACGCTGGGGATGAATTGAGTCAAGCCCAAGGAAGGAAGCAAATTTCCACAAAGGCTAAGGACCCAAAAGGAATATGGTTTTGTGTTTTCGGGCTTGTCACCACGGCACTGCACACATTCGGTCGCATAAATTTATCCAGCCTCCAGTGTGTCATGTGTTTGTGGGATTTCGGAATTGATTTGATTTCAAAATGAGTTTGAATTGAATTTTTTCTGTCGTCGACAAAACGTTTGAAATTGAGTTTTACGGCCAAATTAGGCGAGAGCTGTTACCTCCCTGGCCCCAACCATTCCCTAGTCCTCATCCTCTCATCCCCATGGGCACATGTAGCCGTATATTTAAGACCGTAAATCATTTCACACACTTGCTTTTCTTCCTTTCGGCCTCTTCCCTCCCCCCAAAAAACAGGGTCACAAAGGTGCGCATGGACCCAGCGGCGCAAAGGGTGAGCCTGGTGAGCCGGGAACACCCGGCCTGCCGGGATTGCCCGGTCAGGCTGGACAGCCCGGCGGACTCGAGGGCATGGCCAGCGCTAACGGGACCAAGGGCGAGAAAGGAGAAAAGGGAATGCGAGGACGACGCGGCGGCACCGGACCCGCTGGACCAATCGGACCGCCCGGAAAGACCGGGGCCATGGGCGATATTGGACACTCGGTGAGTATTGGAGGAGAGGAGTCCGCAAGTACAAAGTCCCGAGTCCAGAGCCACTCGCAACTTTCGCATGCATATTCATGAGCTGGCCAACTTTCACATGCTTTCACCCATTTCGGCCAGAAGCGTAGTCATGGTCATTGCTTGGGTGTACAGAGAAAGCAAAGAGTATATTGTAGTTGTATTTATATTTTGTTTACACATTTTCTTTGAGCGATTAAAAAAAAAAGGGAATACCATTTTCTATATTAAAAAATAATTTATTTCCGTAGTAAAAAATTTGAATCAAAGTCAAACCTAACTATCATTGTATTTTTGTGTGACAATAACCTACAAAAATTTAGGATCCCTTTCTGCATCCTCTCTACGCTCGTGTATCCTGCTCCTTCGATTGTTGTTGCCGCTGGAAAAAGTTCGCAGACAAACAGACATTTTCTGGCCGCACTCGCGATCTAGACAATCAGGGCAGTGAAAGAGGTTGAGAGCAGAGAGGGTGTAAGGGGGAGAGGGGAAAAAAAAGCGGAATAAACTCAAACGAAAAGTATTTTAAGTGCATTTTCATCACGGTTATTCAGGACGCGGCAGTCAGCGCATCGCACGATTCCAATTGCAGTTTACCCAGAATTTCCGCCATTATTCCGCAATAACAACAGCTAAGCAATGGCAATGGCGGCAGCAAGGAGCAAACTTTCCTTTTTGCAGCGGAGTCAGTGAATTGAGAGGCACGAATTCCATGGCATTCTCCGTAGTATTCTGTGCCAACTGGCATCGTTTACCGCCCGAAATCAAAATCAAGCAGCGTATTTACATGAGCTTGGGAGAATGGGAATGGGACACGGAACTTTGGCTCAATTGCTAGAACGAGCGGAGAAACAAAAAGGTTTTGCGACTAGAAAATTGTTGCACTCCGAAAACGGCGAAAGTTTGCCCATTTTTGGCCATAGTTCAAGTTGGCTCGTTGGTCCAGTTCCCTAACTCTATCTCCAGTTTCAGTTCCATTGCCTCTGCAGCATTTTGCACTGGCAATGATCATATAATTTGCTCACAACTTTCCCACTTACGAGTGAGGCGATTTTGATTTTCCCCGACCATGTGCGAACTGTGCTACGTGCTCATGTTATTTGGGCAATCGAAAGCTCATAATTTTAATAATTAAACGTGGCTCAAAGAGGCTAGGAAATCGAAATCGAATTATATGGATTGGGTTATGAGGTTTACTTTTAAAAATAAATCCCTAATAGAGCTATTTAAACCATAATTATAATATTAATCCATATTTTTCCTTAAAGAAACTCTTGCTTTGCTTCTTGTAAAGTCAAAATATATTATTTTCCATCAAACTACGCTCTGATACCCACTTATTTTTCTACCCTGCTGCTGCCACTGATTTTCATGACCTTTAATTGATTCTCAGGGACGGCCGGGCATGACAGGACCAAAGGGTGAGATGGGACCCAAGGGCCCGAAGGGAGACTCCGGCGGACGCGAAGGGGTAAGTAGAGACGACGTTAAGTATACGCCCCGTCTGCCGACAGAGGGTGGGTGATGGATCACCGAGAAAGCGAGACACTGACTGGGAAAACTTGTTCGTTCACAGGTCAAGGGTGACAAGGGCGACCGAGGTCAGGATGGACGGGATGGCCTGCCCGGACCACCGGGACTGCCCGCCACTGGTGGCGGCGATGGCGACAGCAGCGGGGTCCAGTACATACCGATGCCAGGACCTCCAGGACCTCCGGGACCGCCAGGTTTGCCAGGTCTCTCGATTTCCGGACCCAAGGGAGAGCCCGGAATGGATTCGCGCAGCAGCTTCTTCGGTGACGCCTCCTATTACGGCCGACCAGGTGAGCTAAGCTCGAGAAACTCGCACCGAATCGCTGTAAATATATATCCGGTGTGAGCCTAGTTAGAGATTTAGCCCTATCTGTACATAGCCTAGTACTGTCCGTACCGAACCTAACTTATCCAACCAGTGTCAAACCATGTCATTTGTATCGTACTTCCCGTCATCAAGGTGCGCGCTCATCTTTAGACGAACTAAAAGCACTGCGAGAGCTGCAAGATCTGCGCGATCGGCCCGATGGCACAGCCGGTAATCAACAATCTCAACTCAACCATCCACCATTCTATATTGATATATCCTTAGTGTTTGCCTGTGGCCTGGCCATTTGGAATGCTGCATGACTCCCATTTCGCCCAGATAATTGCCTCCAGTTCAAAGTGTACACCTTTCCCACAGCTACATATTTTTCCCCATTCCTATTTTCCCATTTGCCCTGGAATGCCTTCACAACCGTTTTATGAACTAGCTCCTTGCTGCTTTCATGGGGAGCAAGCTCCCTCATATTTGCACATCATCATTAACTCATTTGGCGTTGATAGAGTACAACGTGTAAACATTTTCTTTATGCGCGAATTTTCACACCGTCATGACTTTTCCGCCGCCAGAAAATCACCCGACTCATGGCTCCCACAAAGACATAACACATTTTAGTTACCATTAAACCGAAATGTCAGTTTTTGGCATATTTTTGGCGAGCTTCTGACTCTTTCGGTTGGTTTTAGAAAAAAATATAAAAATGCGGTCACGTATGAATTATTAAAGCATAAATGGTTTGGGAGGATAGAAATAAATTTCAATGAACATAGAAATCGATAAATATTTCTTGGTATCCTTTTTTGTTTAGATTTCCTTTTTTAAGCAAGCCAAAAAATACATTTGAAGAAATATTTCACATATTTTGATGGTAAAATATTTGTTATTGACATTTTATAATGATTCTTTTGCATGATTTATTGTATTTAAAAATGCTTAGAGATAACAGTCTAAATTTTATGACTTCTAAGTCATAAAATATACCATTTTTTAAGTATCTTATATATATATTTTATATATTAAGTATACAAACAATTTATTATTCTACTCAAAATTACACTGATTCATTACTGTCGTGATTTAGCACTTAGAAAAAATCAAATTTAAATTAATACGGCCTTACTGTATTATGTGCCATAATGCCTGAATTATCCTTGCAGAGCCGCCGCGCCAGACAGGACATTCACACAAACATGAGGAGGCCCTGGGGCCCGTTGAGGGCGAGGAACCATACTTTTCGGCCTCCTCCTCGAACATGAATATGAAGATTGTGCCCGGAGCAGTCACCTTCCAGAACATCGATGAAATGACTAAAGTGGGTGTCGATTGGTTAAATTTGGCACCAACCATGTATTTTTAAACTCTTTTTCGATGTATGCATATTTTTTCCCACACAGAAGTCGGCACTGAATCCGCCGGGCACGTTGGCCTACATCACCGAGGAGGAGGCACTGCTCGTTCGCGTCAACAAGGGCTGGCAGTATATTGCGGTGAGTTTTTTGGCCAAAGCCAAAGTGCACAGAGACAAGTTTTCAGTGGGGTTTTGATTTAGGGAGATTTATTTACAGAAATAAAATTGTCAGCACCGTCGACAAGTTTGGAAAGCAGTTATTGGGTTTAAGTTCTACAGAAGGCCATAAATATTAAGCTTAAGAAATAGCTTCTGATATTTAATATATATCATTTCTTTCGGTGTGGTTTCTGTTTCGGTTTCGGCTTGGGGTTGGATTTGATTTCTGGCTCCTAAGCAAACAGAGGGACCTTCGGGTAGCACTTTTAAAATGCCAAATATGACAGGCGCTGAGCCCGCTGGCGGGCGGTTATTATTTTATAGATCCCGCTCCGCCGCTCCGGCTGTGTTGTTCCATTATGGCCATAAGCCCCTCAGAAAAGAAAGCGGCAAATGCATGCAAAAATTGAATGGAATTGGCGGATAGCGATGGGCCTGGCCAGAAGCAAGAGCGTGTGTTTGTCTTTTGCTCGCCTTATTTATTTATTTATTTATTTTTCCTTGCCTGCCATAAAATAAGGTTTGTTTGGCATTGCCCTTGTATCGAGTCGGTTTTTATTTGCACATTAAATGTTGCAGACGTTCAGACTGATTGCCAATCACATGTGTGTGGTGGGAGTATCTGCGTTATTCAATTATATTGACTTGCGTTTGGCTTTTCACTTGTCCCGGTTAAGGAATACCAGGACACTGAAGTACAAGGCTGCAAGGATACGAGGAACATCCAGCGACATGTGGCATGTGGCAGGCAATTTGAGTCAGGCAGCCAGTCAGTCAAAGCTTCAAAACATTTATTGATGAAATATAAAACATGCATCGGCTGATCTGGTCGGGGTGCCTCCAGGAGCCTGCCTTAAGGCCATAAATTCCTGCAGCAGATTAAAAATAATATTAAACGAAAATCGAAGGTTTTATTGTCGTCCCCTGGACACTCTCTCCCAACATGCCGGTACTTGTCGATTGTCGGTGCCACATGCCAATTAATCTCGCCAGTCCAAGGTGAACTCGTGCCAGTGGGAACCTTTTATTACCCGAACTCCCTGGCAATTTGCTCGGGTCAGCATTTGTGTGGACGACCTCTGAAGTTGGCGAAATTACACGCAAAATTGCTCGATTCCCCGATAGCTTGTTAAACATTAAAGTGGCCACAATTTCGGCTGCTTGTTGCGTTATTGAAATCATCCGAAAATGGAAAATGGCCGGCACAGGGGAGGAACTACATGCCCACATACATACATACATATAGCATGTAGTGCCAGTTGCCTGAATTGTGCCAAAGTGTACAATATTCTCAGAATTGGGGAGCTGCAAAAAACTGCTCGAGATTCGATTTCCGCTTCCGTTGTTGCAGGGCACAAAAGCCAGCACAGCATGGCTGTGCCTGGTGGGCGTGGCCGAGCCTTCAGGCAACCGAGCTCCTGGCTCCCGACTTCTCCTGGCTATACTGGATGCTGGCTCCTGGCAACTGGCATGTGCATAAGGCAGCCCCGAATGAAAACGAAATCTCTTGCCTTTGACGGCAGCATTTAAATACTTTTGACAACAAAAACCCGGCGCAGGACCATGAACTGTCAGGGTGCGCCGGGTAATATGGCAAAATCGAGGCAAAGCTAAAAAGGGCCCTTTGTTGGTGAAATTTCACTAAGTCGGGAGGGAGTCAGGAAGTCGTCTACACGCGAAGAAAAATAGTTAACAGGAATTTAATGCAGATCATATGAAATGGGAGCCATACATGAAACTGCATCTCCATAACCAACTCACTAACCTTAAGATATTGTTAGCTGTAGAAGAATTTGATGTCATCTTGGGTTTAGTCTAGGGAACAATTTATTGATAATTTTCACCCAGTGTAGCCGACTTCCCATTTGCATTTCGTATTTCGTCTGGGCCAAATACACAGCTGTCTGCCGAGATACCGAGATTGTAGCCGAGGCGCCATCCTAATTAGATTTCAGTACACGAGTCGACTACTTAAAGTTCAAAATAGTAATTAAAACTTTTGTCAGACGACGTCGCGCATTATGGCAGTCGAAAATTTGACCCTAATACAGGTCGGGATTGAGACGGAACTGGTAGAAAAGGGAACTAGGAGCGGTTGTTGCCGGGACCGCGACTGGGACAGATACATAAATTCCTACACGTAATGCAAATATTTGAGGAAAAGTTTCAATACAACGGCGCTGATTTCATCTCATCATAATGGCTCGAGTGAGAGGAGCGGCTGTGTTTGCCTTCTGTTGGCAGTCGCGCTGAAATATTAACTACTTGAAAGGGTCTGTGGAACATATACCATAGATATATATTTGCGCAGGGCTCTTGTTTTATTAATTACAAATTCGTCAAACGCTCGTTGTTTGTCTCGTCAGCAGGCGGCCGCCTTTTAATTACAATTTTCGCATTTAAAGTACAATTTTACTCTCCCAACAGCTGGGTACCTTGGTGCCGATTGCCACGCCCGCGCCGCCCACAACGGTGGCGCCCTCGATGCGATTCGATCTGCAGTCGAAGAACCTGCTCAACAGCCCGCCACCCCCGCTCAATACGCCCACGGTGAGTGATGGAAATCGACTCGACTTTTCATTTTTTTCCCCATCTTTATATTGTGTTTCCCATTTGCCATTTTCCACTCGTACATCTACTCGCACTCGCTCTCGTATCCTCCGGCGGGATAATGACATTGATGCTGGGCGAAAATTAAGAGCGCTTCGAATGGAAATCAAAAGTTCTAGCTGGGATTCCCTTTGTGCGCGCATTAAGAGTACTCGACTTTGATGAGTTAAAAATGAATTATTTATCAAGCATCGATTCAGCCGGCGTCCGATTGTCATTTCCCGCCGAGAGAGCCTCTAACAAAACACTCTACTAACTGAACTATCAGTGCTATTTGAACTGAACTATAGCTATCCAAGAAAGAAACAGAATTAAAGACCACACGATGCTTTGTTCCTGATTTCATGACACTAAGTAATAAAATACACGAATAATTTTCCCTAATATTTGAAGAAGAGGAGTCTTGTGACTTTAATTTAAAAATTTTACCAATTATTAAAATTCAATAATTTAAATATTAAAATATGAAAAAGGAAATTATTCGTGTTTATTTTCGCAATATAACCTCTTGTAATTAATACTTTTACAACAGCAACTAGAGCCAATTTTATTGATAAGCCTTACTAAACTTATTTATAATTAATTGTCGTTAAATGCAGTTTACAACCGCGCCCGAATACGAAACGGTAATTAAATCCATAATATCGCATACCGTAGTGTCGACTAAAAAAATAACAAAAAAGAACCAGCGGTGAAATTCGAAAATAGTGGAACGACTCCTGCACATATACTCGTTGAATAAATAATTTGATTTTGTTTGCTGGCCAATGAAAATATTTCTAATTAGCGAAAATTGCATTTTTAGTTCTGTTGTTGTACGCGGAACAATTGGTGTAGTTTGATTTTCTGCTTTTGTCTCTGTCTGTCGATGGTTTTTGTGTTTTCATTAATGCGATGGAAACTCTCTTTTTCCTATTCAAATAAGAGTCCCATGTTTATTTACATATATCTCTCTATCTGTGTTATGTGTGTGTGATTTGCTTTTTTACCTAGTCGCTTCTTGATTGAATTTCGTCCTTTTGTTTTTGGGTAATCCCTGAAGCTTAGTTCTCAACGATTCGCATCCCACACGAAGGCCAAGAACGTTGAGAACTCCTTTTTGTGTGTGTTCGTTCGGTGTTAGAATGCCTAGAATTCCCATTTGGATTTATTAAATTAAAAGTATTTTTGTCCCCCATCTCATGGCTGCGTCTGCGAACAAAATTAACGGAATCGAAAAAAAAATATATGAAATTAAAATCACAATCCAGTGGTATCCGCGAATGGTGAGTCCTCCTTGTCCCCGTCCTTCAATTAAGCTAGATCCAACCTTTGAGCTCCTGCCCACATCCTATGATATTTTTTTCCTAGCCTCGAAGGAGGTTTCCCTACGGCATTTTTCGTTGTTTTTGTTATTAGACCTCCAAGACAATTATTTGAAGTATTTTACTATCCATTACGCCCACCCATCATTTTTTGCCAAAGGCGGAACCTCCCCCAGCAACGAAGACCTTTTGTTAAGCAAACAATTTCTGGCTATTAAATTCTGTATTAATTAGATCTTAAAATGCTTGACATAAATTCCGCATTAATTTCATGCCATATTTTTCCGGATCCGGAATAGCTACGCGTGGCGGCACTGAACGAGCCCTCCGTCGGCGATTTGCAGGGGATCCGGGGTGCGGACTTTGCCTGCTATCGGCAGGGTCGACGAGCCGGCCTTCTGGGCACCTTCAAGGCATTCCTCTCCTCCAGGTAAGTACTCAGCACTGAGCTCGCGGCGAGTGTGTCTTATCTTTCTTTAGATTTTTCACGCGTCTTAGGCTTGTTTTCCTTCTCGGTTCGGTTTAGTTTTCCAGCGCACCAAGCTATTAAGATTTTCCCCTAAATCCCCTTGTATTTGAAGCTTCAATGCGCCGCGTTGCTCATACGCCACGTTTCCCGGCTGAGCCGACACTTTGGGAACTCATTAGTTGCCGCATAATCTTGATATTTGAAGCGGAGCGAAAATGAAAACGAGGAAAAAAAGAAAACGCGCTCAAAGTATGAAAACAAAAGCTTGGGAAAACAATTTCGTGCGATTTATTTACCCAATGCTCGGAACTCGAGTTCGCCGGGGGGGAGGGGGGAAAACATAAATAAATAAGCGAACAAAGCACCTGCCCCTCAGACTTCTTTTGATGGCAGTTTGTTTGTTCGGTTCGCGTGTAATTGCGACTCGTATGAAGGCCATAACTTGAAACTCTCGCCTGCAGGGTACAGAATCTGGACTCGATTGTCCGTCCGGCTGACCGGGACCTGCCCGTGGTGAATACGCGCGGCGATGTGCTCTTCAACTCGTGGAAGGGAATCTTCAATGGCCAGGGCGGATTCTTCTCGCAGGCGCCGAGAATCTACAGCTTCAGTGGCAAGAACGTGATGACGGATCCGTTGTGGTATGATTTATATTTTAAAAAATAATTATATAACTATTAATTTAATTAAATGTATGTACTCCTTCTCTTAGGCCGATGAAGATGGTCTGGCACGGTTCCTTGCCCAATGGCGAGCGCTCTATGGACACATACTGCGATGCCTGGCACTCGAGCGCCCACGACAAGTCCGGTTATGCCAGCAACCTCGAGGGTCACAAGCTGCTCGATCAGAAGAGGCAATCCTGCGATGGCAAGCTGATCGTCCTGTGCGTAGAGGCCCTCTCGCAGGATCGCAAGCGGAAGAAGCGGGACCTCGGCGGCGGCAGGTACTTACACGTGTCCTATTGATTTGGCATTAAGGTTTTATGGCTCGCCAACTTTGCTCATTACATCTCAGTGGCCCTGGGCACTTGGACACTGAAAGAAATATTTTACTTTTCGAAATGAAATATTTTTAAAGTCCAGAAAAATAGTTTTGCAGGCTTAAAATCATTTTAGCTTAGTTATATAAATTTAAATATATGAATAATTAATATTATATCATTTTTTCTTTACGTGCATGTTCACAGCTACCGCAACAGTCGCAGTAACAGTCATGACGAGAGCGAAAGTCTAGAGTTCAGCACGGCCGAGGAGTATGCAGCGCATTTAGAAAATTTACTGCTGTAAGCGGAACCGGAAGGAAGAAGCAGCGGCAAGCGAGTCACACAGTCACACCAAGCCATACTCATACATAAAACAAGGCGAAACAAAAACAAAAACAAAAACCAAACAAAACAAATCACAGCACACACACGTACATACTATACATTGAATGTAAACGTAAATCATGGCCATGCATATAATCAGCGAATTCCAAACAGAAACCAAAAAAAGAATACTCAGACGACAGATGGAAGTTGCATATAAATACATACTTATAATACCCGTACGCATACACACTACTCGTAGGTAATGTCTAATATATTTCATAAACATATATATAGCGTATATATCGTGGATATATATGGGGGTGTACTTTATGTTCAGGACAAGGCGACGAAGGCAACAAACAAACAATTTTTTGTACAAGCAGGAAACGTATTCGTAGCTCGTAAACTGTAATTTGTAACGTAGCGTTTAGCCGTAACCGAAGTAATGTAATTTTTGTAATTACGTAAGCTCACCCTCGACACAGCAGCAGATCCAAGGATATAGATCACAGGATCATACAGTCGCCTCCGCCTACGCATTACTGGCCAAATTAGTATCCTACTTAGCTCGTATGGCAATGCACCCGAGAATCGAGGAACTCTTCACCGGACTCTGTATATGCGTGTATAAATGTGTATTTTTGTCGACAAAAGACTTCTAGGTGTGTGTAAATTATAAGGAACCCGAGTACTGTTTTTAACTATCGCATGCAGCTCATTCTGCCCAGTCTATCTCTAAACTATATACTAGGATATACTTGTATGTTTTACGACCGATTTCTACTCCAACCTTAGGCCACAGATTTTCTACAGTGTAGCGCGCGATTCCAGTAAAACAAAAAATACTCGTAATCGGAATACCAATTTCGGATCGCCGTTTTTATATATGCATCAGATGATGAGTAAGGATAATGCAATTATAGCGTAACATGCCATTATCCAGCCAGCCCACACACAAACACACCGATGGTAAATTCGTAATTTATTGTCATTCGATAACGAATACTTAACTAAATTCTAATTATAATTACCGAGCATAGTTAGTTATATAATAATTTCTTTTTGCATTTAACCAATGCATTTCCAACTACAAAATTTGTAATGTAATTAAATGTAATTGTAATGACAGTTAAGGTATTAATTTAAAACAATAAACCACGAACGGCGCAGAACACAAAGCGAAGGGAGCGCCAAGTGACAATTTATAATAGTACGATTAAAGTAAAATATATATATATATATATTTAGTGAAATCAAAACTGAAGTGCAGAACAGAACCCTCTAGTCCTAAGTCTAAAAAATATGATGAAAAGAGCGTAACATGAATACATAATAGCATAATAATATAATTGAATAATACGAAATAATAAAAACTAAACTATCAAAGGCAACACTCAATATTTTTATTTGGAAATTTAAAGAGGTAAGATTCATTTAAAATTTTTGTATTTTTGAATAATTATCTGAAAAATAAAATAAAAAGGTAGAGGGTTCAATCATATTTGAAATACTTCAAGCCATTCATATTTTTAGTAATTTGAACTCTTTATTTCGATTTTAAATTCATTAAAAATGATAACAAAAAGCTTCTTGCTATCATTTTGAATTGCTTTCGGGTGTTTCGGGCCATAAAATATTAATATCCATAAACACGCATTGATATTTCAGTGTGAGCTAAATAATTCTGGCATATAGTCAAATCCCCCATGGATTCAGGTGCAATGGCTGTCTATCTGCATTGAAAATATATATATTTTATGTGAGGCTCGTACATTTTTCACTAAATAAAAAAATATTACAAATTCATCTACGTGGGCGAAAGCCAAGAACTTACTTTGATCAATATTTTTCATTTAGCTTCGAATCAATTTTCATTTCCACCCCCCCAAAAAACAACAGCAGGGGCAGGCAGCACAGGGAAAACAAAGAATACTCCGCCATTTCCCCCCCAGGACGAATGGCTATAGCACGTGTACCTGTATCTGTATCGGTATCTCTATCTGCATCCGTAGCCACATTGATGTTTGTCTGAGCCGCACGCTTGATAACCAATTTAAATAATTTTTCACTTGAATTAAAGCAAATGATTTCAAACAAAAAGAGCCACGCAGCAGCAGCCCTCGAAGCTCGGTGGGGCCATTGATGTGCTTTATGAATTTCAATGGCAGCCCAACATAGTTTCCGGATACGGATTTTGTTGCCTTCTGTCTGAGATGCTCAAATATCCTGCAGATACATCTACAACCGCAGATACAGATACTTATGCCGTGCCTGGCTGGTGCTGCTGCTGCTGTCAGGCAAATAAACAAACAGGCCAAGAAGCCGCCGAGTGCCAACAGTTGCGATTTGGTTTGGGATTGGGACCGCCAGCTCCGATTGTTCTCGAGGCCGCAATATCACGGGGAATGCGGCTGAGACCGCCACTTAGGCACAAAGCAATCAAGCCAGATGAGCGGGATGAAATTTTAATTTAATGAATGAATGCGGAAATATTGTATTAGTTGATTAGCTGCGAAGCCAAATCAAAATTCTGCCTCCCAAAAACTCCCAAACCAGAGGAAATTTATTCAAAATCAAAGCTTTAATTTTGGTTTGTTGTGAGTGAAAATAGTAGAGAATTGATTATTAATTTATAAAATGGCCGACAAGAGATTTTATTTTCTTAAAATTGTATTTGTATTGATTGTTCATTTGAATATTGATTTTGAAAATCAACTTTTGTAGTTTTTAATTATATACAAAGTTGATTGATTATACGAAAAAATAATAACTTCTCAGAAACCAATTTATAGTTTAGTTTTTAAATTTATTAGGGTTAAATAGGATATACAAATTGTAGATATATTTTCAGTTTTAGTAATAGCATTACTATTTTATGACACTATTTTTAATAAGAAACAAATATTTTAAAAGTCGAGCAAGGACTTTTCCCAATTCAGGCTGTACTGACACACACATGACACAACTTTTTAAATAGTTTTTCAACCGCTTCATGCAAGTATTTTCCGGAGTTTTCAATTATAAGCCTTGCTCCGAGGTCTGTCAGCCAAAAAATAAAAAGTTTTAAATTCCGTGTGCGGCTGACAATGTCATTCATCATAACACATTTAGCCGTGAGCTTATTAGATTCCACTTTTGTGCCCAGGCGCATTTACAAGTTTTCCGAGCTTGTTTTCCAGCTTCTTCGTTTTTCTTTTGCCGCTGGATCTTCTCTCTTTTTTTTATTGAAACCAGAAAAACACAAAACAACTTTCCCACCCACACATACGCATGCAGCATCCGTAACAAGTCCGCACATACACACACATGGGCGTACATATGTCACGAATAAAAACAATTTATCATTTAGCTTATCAAGACGCGCGGCCTAACGTCCATTATTTTGCGGACGCAACGCAGAGAATTGTTTTTTGATGATAGCCCCCAGTTGTGGGTCTTTGCGAGGGTTACCAGGAGGGGATACTGGGATACTCGGATACTAGGATACTAGAAGGTTTTTTCAGGGGAATGGTGATGTCCAAGGTGAGGGACACGAAAATAGCAAATGTCTGAGAAATGATTATTGCTCTGCCCGCATGTGATTTACAATCTATCATAGCCATTGGGAATTTCGAATTACAGAGAGTTATGAATGGGTTCTAATCAAGGCAGATGGGCCCAAGGAGTTTGCACCACTTCAAGTTCAACAGAATAATAAATTGTATTATTTTATACAAGGTTTTCCTGGGTACCTAAAAATATCTTATATATTTGAAGTAGATGGGATATATCATGCTTTCTTTTGAAGGCTAGCCTTTATTAAGGCCAGTACTTAATTTTTAATCGCTCGAATGCTAGCCGTACCCAAGACAGACAATTACAGCCAACAAATAACACGTATGAATATATGCCTCCGGTG
The DNA here is from genome assembly GCA_018904815.1 of Drosophila ogumai. Lineage (NCBI taxonomy): Eukaryota > Metazoa > Arthropoda > Insecta > Diptera > Drosophilidae > Drosophila > Drosophila ogumai. The sequence goes on along the minus strand of JAEIIJ010017407.1, from coordinate 82,372 downwards.
GGCCGGAGCTAAGAGTTGGGGCTGCACGGCCGACTCACGTGTAACTAAAAACCAACAATTATGCATGCCAAAACCGCAGAAACCGATGCCACGCCCACAGTACCCCCAGTAGCCGGGACACAGCCCACATCCCAGAGCCCTCGCGACGTCAACACAGCGGCGACAGCGACAGCGGAATCGGAATTTGCATAACTTTGTATGAGATTCTTGCAGAGCAGCCACGTCGAGCCACAATATCATTCATACATGCATGCAGCTCATACTCACATGCACTGGAAAAAATATAAAAAGGTAGCCAAGTAATAAAATAAATAAAAACTTTTAGAAAGGTTAAATATATTTAAATATTTTGTAGAACCTTTAGAAGTATTTCTTTAATTTCCTTAAAAAAGTCTAATATTTTCATAAATTTTCTTCCAGTGCACCGATATAGCAGGGCACGTATACACTGGCAGACAATGTCAGTGAGCCGTCAACATTTCAACTTGTCATGCGAGCAGGAAAAGCGAGGAAAGCTCGCTGGGAAGGGCGGGGAAATCGGGAATAGGGCCAGGCCAAAGGTGTGCCGCAACGGGGGCAGGGGCAGGGGGCGTGCTGCAAGTCGAAGACATTGCTCCAGGCTGCTACATGGCCTACCTTCAATTTGTCCGTGTGCCCCGCCATCCGATAACCACGGAGGCAGAGCCAACTCGGTCCAAGCCGCACCGGCTTTTGTTGCATACTTTGCTGCGTTGCCGGCAACGTATTATTTCAGTTACGTTTTGCGGAAATGCAACTGAAAACTTGCAATTTGTTTGACGTTTCGGTATTTTTTCGTATGAATTTATAATGCCCTCGACTTCAACACCTGTCGTTCAACGTTTGTTCGTTTATTCGTTCGTTTGCTTGTTTGTTTGTTTGCTCGTCGGTTGGTTTGCTGTTTGCCTGCCAGTTCTGCTTTCTGTTGATTTATAATGCAGACGATCCTCCTCCGTTCTGCCCTGGGGCTTATTGATATATCAGGCGGCATCGTGATTAGGCAAAAAGTCGGAAAATACCCGTACGCGGATATAAACACACACATAGTCGCATTCGAAGGCACTGAGGGTGTGCACACATGCGTATTTATGTTATGCCGCCGCAGTAACACACAAAAGGTAGCAACTTTTAATTGAAAAACTTGGGCACTTACAACTTGCAAGGCACTGGCAGCGGTGGTGGTTCCCCTTCATCTCTATTAGCAGTTGCAGGCGTAGGTGTAGCCGCCGTTGCTGTAGCTGTAACTGTAGCTGTGGGCGCGGGCGTGGCAGAGTGGCAAGTGGCAATACTGGCATTGTCGCCGGCATTACTCAAGTTGTTAGCAATGTTTACAAACACAATAAGCAAATACGCCAACGATAGCGGTAGTGCCAACTAGTGCACTGAAAAGAAAATCTTATAGGAAGGGAAAAGGTTCAACTAGGGCGGGAAAATGTAATACAATTTTCAAGCTAAGGTTACTTTTCGATGCTTGATTAAAGAAATGTTAATGCTTTTAAGATCTTCTGTAGCCTATAAATAATTGCATTATTACAATATGTACTACAAATTAGAATTAATCAAATAGGATAATATAATTACTCAAATATCTATTGACTAATTTTTATGTTTTTAAATGTAAAACTCTTGAAGTAATACAATACCTTACACTTACTTATGCATTAAACCTTTATTAATAACTTACTTTTCTCTGAATTTTATTTTAATTAATTTTGTAAATAAAAAAACATTTTTCCTATTAATATTCTAGTATTTTCCAGTGACCCTCCTTGTTGTTAGAGAACAGGTTTAGTTGACTTAAAGACGGCATCGTCAACACGGCTCCTGTTTACATAGAAAGTTTTTCCGCTCTCCATTTCTTTTGGCCCGGCCGACTGATAGTTAAACAGCGCTGAGCAAAGTCTGGCTGCGAGAACGTGCGATAAGTTTTCCATTTTGCTGTTCGGCAAATATTTGCCACCTCAGGAACCCAGCATTTACCACCAGTTACCTGTTCAGGTGCAATGCAGTGGCCACGCCCCCAAAATCGCATTCATCTTCTGCTAATTAAACTAACCAGGGGCTAGCTGATTGGGAAATCCAAATAAAACAATCAAATCAAAATGCTAAAATGCTTAACTTTTAATTAGCAGGAGAGGCGCGTGTGCAGCCCTCGAAATACATAATACATAATTAAAATTATGATTTGGCTTTTTGGGAACTAATCTATTTTGGCCGGAATTGTAATTGGCAGACGGAAATTTCATATGCAAATTGTATTAGGTATCAGGGGAGGTCCTGGCTCGTGGGTCCTGGGTGCCCAGTTGCCCGGCTTCGTGTCCGTAGTCCATGGCAGCGATTATCGAGTGCAGCTGCAATGGCAATCCACTTGCATAAGCGAGCGGCTGCTAACGCCACCGAAAGCCATCGGTATATCATGCCGGCCATAAGCCTATTAATAGCCCCTGTCTGCGATCGGACAAGCAATTAAAATTGACTGCACTTTTGAGCGGATGCCCTCCAGCCACATGGGCGCGCTCCGTTATCCCCATCACCGCTTTCCCATTGTCCCAGCTCACCAGCTCTTCCGCTTTTCCCCTTTTTTTTTCCCCCAACACCCCGGAAAATTGTTCAATTGGGCGTAAATGTGTTGGCATCATCGCCACGTGCACGTGCTCCTGTTACTCTTTCAGCCCGGCAACTGGCAATTATTTAGGACCGTGCCCGTCGCGTCTGCAAAGCATAAATTTTTCCCAGAGAAAATGTCTTGTAATTCGGGCCAATGTGCGGCAGATTGTCGCTGTTGTCACCTGACACATAACGGACTTTGATTTGTTGTTGTGCTGAAGTGCGGATGTGGCGTGGCATCAAGTATACGCCAGGTGTGACGCAGTTCTGGTCAAGTTGGTTAAGAGCCTGAGCGGGCAGCCACATTAATTAATAAACAAATTATGTACCGGTTATTTAGTGAGTAAAATCCTTTGAACTTTATGCAGTAACGGATTTTAAAATATTTTTATTGAGCTTATAGCGGAATTCTTTGGAAAAGCTTGGGTGAAAACCTACTAAAGAAAGCTTTTGTTGCGATGAAACAATATGGTAACAGGATAAAGAAAAGCTTAACAGATTCATGAACCACAGCTTTAAGGATTCCAATTAATTTTTGGCTTAGTCCATTAGCATTTCCTTCTTCTTAAATAAAGAAAATACATTATATATTCTTGAACGTTTATTGTAATAACTGTAAGAAAACTAGATATACTTTTAGCCTTAAGCACGTTATTGAAAAAATGTTAAAATAAATTTAGAGGTATTTACACTTTAATATTTAGGCCTATTTCTTATTTTAAGATTTTTTTTTTATTTTTTTATTTGATTGCCATAAATCATTTCATTTATCAAATATAAATTTAAAAATCAAGTACCTTTAATATTCGTTTTTAATTTAAATATTTAATAATACGAAACGATTCTCAGCCACTGGTTCCTTGTGAACCAAAATTCGCATCTCTATGAACTTGTTATCCTTGTAAAACTTGAAGCTTCATCCAAGTTTTGCTCCTTCGAAAAGCTCAACACATTCCCTTTAACAGCTTCCAATTTAAAGTAAAAAACACCATACCGCTTAAGTTGTTTTAAATTTTATTTAATCAATAATTCAATCGTTTGCAATATACATAATATGTAAATAAATAATGCAAATCCAAAGCATTAAAAAGTTAGCTTTCATGGTTAATAGTAAATCATTATAACTTCAGCGAATATTCGCCAGAATCATCCGGTTACTAAATTCCTTACTTAAATTTGTTTACTTTTTATAATCGTGCACTTTGGCCCAACGCGAAAATTGTAAATATTTGCACTTTGTTTTGTTTTCTATTTTTTGTTAATTTTACACTAACGGTAATTGCCTGAAATATGCTTGAATTCTCAATAACTGGTAAGTTAATACATATATTAGGGTTAGCATCTATGCCGCTGGTAAGTATGTATGTCTTTGTTTTGTATAGCTAGAATAATCATTTGGTCTTGGTTTCAAGCCGCGCTGAAACGCATATGTTTTGTAATTCCATTATCGATAATACTTTGATAAATGTTAAACTCGCGAAAATTGTTGCTGTTGCTTAGGTTACATTGAAACTCGAATTTGCTAAACGTACACGGAGCTGTTCCCGATTGGATGGCGAAATCGAACCAGGAACAGATCTGATAAATTCGGTTTAACGCTAGAAGTGTGTATCTTATATGTTTGCTTCATAAGTTTTGCATTATGCAGTATAGTTAACCATAGGTGGTAGGCTTAGGTTGGCTTCGATCGGTGTACAAGTGTTACAGTAGAGTTAGTTGGTATGTTAGTTGGTCAAGAATTCCTTTTGATTCGGTGTGTTTCGGTTCCAGTTTTGGCTGATATGCAATCTTTCGAAAGGACTTGAACAGAATGGTTATTTCTAATGCGAATTTCGGTATGTTCAACAATCAACGATAACACTAAAATATAATGCAATGTAAATCCATGTAAATTCAATTGGTTAAATCTAGAAATTAAATACGAATCCAGCAATTCCAAGTACGTTTTAACATTATTGTCCTCTGCTTTTTGGGTTTTTAATATGTGTATGGATGTGTGCGTCAAGTAAATGTGCAATTACAACGATCACAATAACAAATATAATTGAAATGGGAAATGTAATGCCAAAATTAAGGGGAAAACCGAGCATCAAGTGCCTACGAGGGTATTCAGATTGGACAGAGTTGAGTGGGTACTTCTGCGGTAACGCTTTACCATTTAATTATGCATATCGTAAAGCAATTACGACGAGAAAGTGCCAAATGCATAATTCATTACTTAATAGTTTCAACACACTTGCCGCGCCATGTCTACGAGAGTATTTACACTAAAATATCGAAATCACCCAAACGCTGCGTTTAAAATTAGTTGCTGGGCCTGGCCAGGCCCTCCACCAAGGATCCGCTCTCCACTACTATCACACGGCCCTGATCTGCTCCTACATCAGGGCACAGCGGTTCCAGCGAGACGTGGCCCTCACGCCCTCGCCCTCGTTCAGCGCCATCGTCTTGGATCTCATCAGATTGAGATCCGTCCGGATGCTGGGACGCCGGGCGTTCGGGGTCACCACACCGCAGGCATCGCTAAACCGCCGCTTAATGGACAGTGCGTTCTTCTTGGTCCCGCCCACTGCGGATCCGTGCGGCGGCAGTGGCGATGGTGCCCCAAAAACGGACACCAGCCGTCGGTGGTGATTCGGTGTCATTTCCAGCGGCAGATTGGACACCGTGAACAGCGAGTGGAAGAGGTCGTCAATGCGGTAGTTCTGACGCGCCGAGCACTCCACAAAGGTGCAGCAGTTGTCCTGACCAGCAATATAGCCCATGACCTCGTCCACCTGCACAGTTCTGGGGATCAAAAAAATATATGCAAATTAGTAAGAATTATTTCCCTTTACTTGTTTTTACTTACTTAAAATCGCGATCACATTTATTGCCCGCCAGGATCATGGGAATCTTCGGAAGACTCTTCTTCTTGAAGCCAGAACCCGGATTGAGGGCCGCCCACTTGGTCTCCAATATGTTCTCCCGCAGGCGAACCACCTCCTCGAAGGACTCGCGGGAATCCATGCTAAAGACAAGGATGAAGAGGTCCCCTGCAAATAAGCGCAACCGAAACCCATAAAGGGAGACATTAATCGCCGTTTGATTTAGCAAATGCAAATTTATTGCTTATTTATGACCCCGCATCTATGACCTACGCACTCGCAATTTTCCAGACACTATATAAAGCGCTCCTGACATCTGAAGCTCATCTCCCCTATGTTAATGTGCTCGGGATTATGTGAGTGTGTGTGTGTGGGTCTGACTTGTTTAGGGTAATTCGGATTCACCGAAAACCGGGAATGGGAAAATCGATAGCTGCATGCCACTGATACATGAATACCCTACTTATTGTTAGCCATTCATATTTATTTATATTTTCGTACGCCATTATGAGTCGAACTAAGTTCTTGCGAGGGCGTGACTTAACAATAAATAATGTATTTTTATCGGTATCCAAAAAGAAATCACGGAAAAATATGAGAAAAGCGAGGAAATGTCTATAAAGCGAATAATAAGTTATTTGTTTCTCTCTTTAAAACAAAAATAATTTCCTAACTATAATCTTATTATTACATGTCTCTTTGCCTAATTATATTATTAAAAATTTCCCTAACAAGGCTTTAATAAAATATAACATACACTATTGTATTTCGTATCTAAGTTTTCCCCAAATAAATTATACATAACAAACAACTAATTTGTGGGACTTTAGTTTCAAGGTCCTCCGGCCTAATTATATGAGCAGGTCTCTTAGTTTGAATTTTAACGACACCCTTGCCAGAGTGACCCCGACTCCTGAATATCCCTTCAAAGGGTATAGAGCCCAACTTTTGGGCGCCAGCAGCTGAGCCTGATTTTTATGATAATTTATAGGACATTAAATGGCACCCAATGAAGGCGGTCGACAACTTAAGTGATGGTACGTGCGTTTCTGGCCGCACACACACATGCAACTATTTGATGGCCAAGACGACGTCACTCACTCACCAGTTAGAAATGACAAACGACGCATTGCGGGAAACGGATGATAGCCAGAAGTATCCAAAATATCCAATTGAAAGACCTCATTCCGTATGCGATACAATTTGCGGTGGAACTCCTCGATGGTCGGCGTGTAGGCCTCCTCGAACCTATTGCCCAGGAAACGTGCCACAATCGACGACTTGCCGGCGCGTGATGAGCTGCACGGGAAATGGAAATTAGAAAACGAGATTGGGTTTGAGATTGAGAATCTGATTGACGCTGGACACTGGCCAAGTCTCTGGCAAAGTCACTTCCCCCTTACTCGACTTTAATACGGGAAAATTAAGTAGGAATGAGCTTGGTGGGTAGTATGAACTGAGCGCTTGATTCATTTGGTTGAAGTTAAATAAATAAAAATAATATTATTGCAATATTATAAAAATTTATATTTAATGAGATCAAATAATAATTGAATATTTTTTTTGAAGACTGCGGAAATTATTATTATTTTAATTAATTTCAGAATTAAATTTAAATTTCAGAATTGAATTAAGGAATTTTTGGCTTAGTTATAATAAAAGGTTTTTCCAATTCTAGCCTGCAAGGGTATACATACAAACTTTTGTTTTCTTTCTTGTAAAAGATTTTAAAAACATGTTGTACCCACGATTATCATTCGTTCAAGTTTTATTTTAAGAAAAAATATTCCAATTGAATAACGAGTAAAATATTTCTCTGTGAAAAATGCGTTGCATTCCACTTTTTTTTAAATAAAATAAAAATTTATTAACAGCATAAAAGAGAAACGTTTCTTGGAAATTTTTCTGTGAACATTCATGACTGGCAATTTCAACCTGCAGCTGAAGCATTTACCTCCCTGCCTGCTTTTTCGCCGTGCGACCAATGGGTCGTATACGTACCCAAGCATAACGAGTCGATAGCAGTTTTTGGCCGATGGCAGGCTGTCGTCGCACAGCGACAACCCTGCGCCGGGACCATAGATGAAATCATCCGCCTGCTCGATGGCGTCCAGATTCGAGTGGTGCTCCAGCATGTGGGCCTGATGAAGCTCGGCGGTGGTCACGAGGCGGCTGCTGGTCACGGCTCCGCTGTTGCTGCCGCTGGCCGTATCGTCCAGAAAGGTGACCACATGGGCCTGTGGCGGCGATGGCTCATCGGCGGCGCCAAATGAGGCGGAGTGGGCGGCGTTGGGGTGATTGGGGTAGCCAGTAGCTGCACCTGCACCCCTGAAACCGCCTGCTGTGGCGGCGTTTGTCTGTTGATTGCTTTTGCTGCTGCTGCTATTACCGATGCTGCTGTTGTTGCAGTTGTTGCTTCTGCTGTTGTTGTTGTTGCTGGCGCTGTTATTGCGACTCGCTGTTGTTGTATGCGTTGTTGCCGGGTCACTTAGTGCCACATCCACATAGTTGTTGTTGTTGCTGCGCGCACAAAACCAATTTTTGCAACGATACATTTTGACTGTGTCATTTCCGCCACTTTAACGGTTGTCGTCGTGGCTTAATTTGCGGTGCCCTTGATTTGTAGTTGTCGTTGGTTTCCTTGCTGCACCTGCAACAACCAGCCACGCCGCAAGTCTGATGCACTCGCAATTTGCATTTTCAATCATTCAAGTTTGTCGTTAACAAGCTGGCATTTGCATATGTAGCAGCAGAGCGCCTCCGTAATGGTATAACTTTATCCCCGACGAGATGCATTAGCCGCCAAACTGCAAGAAGATGTAAGAACGTTGAGATGCATTCAGCTCGTAAATATAAAAAAGTTGCGCCAGTTACTTTAAGAACGGGGAAGTTGCCCGTTTTGCACTGGGAAAACTAAACTAATACTAAACTATTATGCAGTGGCAAATATTTATTTATGAGCGTGTATATTTTTACATAAATATTAAATAAACTGGACTTGCAATCGGAAAGAGAAAGTGTTCAAGCCTCAAACCTCATTCTGCACTCTAACGAGTGATTCTGGAGTTAGGACCTTGAAATGTCCTGCAATAAAAGCTCAAGGCGGCACAAAAATAAATATTTCTTCTAATTAAAGAAGAATTAATCTTAAGAAAATTCTACTTAACTCTACTTAAGAAACTCTTACAAAAATTCGCCACATTTCTTATAACCTTCCTAAGTATACAATTTCTTTCTCTGCAGGAAGATGGGTGCCGACTTTGCAAACATTTTGGAGGCCATTAAGCACGGTAATTGCCCCAAGCCCATCCAGACGAATAAACCACACAAAACTCAAAGAAAAAATATAGAAAGGGAGAACAGGAGGAAAATGCAGCCGGAAGGGGAATCCTCGACTGCCACATACCCGTCACAGTCACCCGGAACGAGATTATCTGCAGCTGGGCAAAAGTCTTCTTGTTAGCTAAATGCAAGTATAATCCGATTGTTGCCGAATTTACTTTTACATTTTTACTACTTTGTAGCTCAAGTGCTGTTGCTTGAAATGTAGTAAACTTTATGAACTTTTAGTTAAAATACAGTTTAATCCGAAGAGATATGGGCGGGCTTAAAAATGAGAATATAAAAGTTAAAGTCATGAATGGAAATAAATTGGAAACTCTATTGGGTTACACATATGGTAGTGTGCAGGAATTTTAATGAATAAATTTATGTTTTTATGTAACGTTTTTTTCTGTTATTAAAGAGTTTCTTAAACATTTTTTTTTCAATTTAAAAATAATAAAGATTGTCAAGTATTATATTATTTAACAATTGGTTTTCTTTCTTTAAATATCTATTATTCTTGCAATAAACTATTGAAACAAAAACTAGCTTAAATAATTTGTAATTTGCAAAGGAACCATTCGAACAAGTTAGCAATTTAAAATTGAAAACAAAATGTTCCAGATTTTGCACACTTTCCATGGTAATCGGTGCTTCCATGATGAATGGCGCAGACCCCCAGTTCATCAGAGCCAATGAAAAGGAAATTCTGAAAAACCAGCTGCACTCCGGACATTAAAAGGGCTATTGCCCGACCCCCCATACCCCCACCATTTAAGCCATAATGGGCATCTTGCCGCAAATCTAATTAACTTTGTTTTAGCATGCTACGTGCTCCGTGTACATCAGCCGGAATGGCCACATTGGCTCAACTCATGCATATCGCATGCAGCAGGCGGGGGAGGCAGGATCCGGAGCAGAAAGGGAATGGAGGAAGTGGAACCCAAACTGGGTGAAAGCGGTGGGAGTACGGGCGAAATCAGACCGGAAAGAGCCGTAACGGGTGCTCCGCGGACGCCATAATCGAATGCACCAAGTGCTCGTACTCGCGCTCAGATTTCAGCTCATTTTCCCCTTTTTTTTCGGTGGGACGTTGGCACGAAGGACGAAGGACGATTTAAATGCCAGCTCACAAAGGGAGCTCGAGTGGAAAATTTGCAAGAACCGAACTCACCGCATATTATTACACCCCCGAAAGCGAAAACGAAACTGAATTCGAGTCCCTGCTTGCCAAATAAAGGCCATTTAGCCCAACTACTGGTAATTTTTCCCATAATTGATTTTGGCTTGCGGTCGGCTTGTCCTTTCATCTGGCAATGTGTTAGTAGGGGAATCTCATACACCCATACACCCATACACCCGCACACACCCTCATCCATACAAATGACTTTTTGCCTTGGCCGTAAGAGAGGAAAAAATGGCAGCGGAAACGCCTTGAGACAATGGCGACATTTGCGAGGCAATGTGGAAATGGCTGCTGTACGAAAACAGAACGAATAATCAACTAAGTGACGGAGCAGTTCTCTTATTTCCCGTGCACCTGTGCAGGAGCAGAAGCAGAGGCGTATCTTTAAGAAAAACTAAGGGGGATTGTCAGTAATGAGTGTGGAAGTCTATTAATTAATTTGGGGAAACTGTTGGAATATAAATACATTTGATTTTAGGTGATTCCATTGGAGAAAATCTAACATAACAATTTATCATATAAAATATTTCCCTATTCTTAGCCTTTACAGATGCAACTTATTTGCATTCATGAAAAACTGTCTCCCATATCTCTTGATTATTCCAACTGAGACTTAGCAAACAACTTGCAGAACTCACATCGTTTTCGGAAGCGGAAACAGCTGGGAAATCGTTTCCAACAAATCGATGTCTACAAACTTGGCCCTGATGTAGTTAAGGAAACGAAACTGATAAATAAAATAGATGCGAAATAAACAGAGATATTTGAAAATGCATTGCACGTATGGACAGCCACACTTTGCTGTTGACAGATTACGATGCCGGTGAAGTAAGTTTGCGTATGACAAGTGCCACTTCAGGAGGGTTTCTTGCACATACACACCCCTTCGAAAGTCAGCACCCCTGCGATATGGTACTATATAGTATATAAAGACTGCTGTTGTTTGCCGCCCTCCCCCACATACATTCCAATTTCACCGCAAGAGTCTCAACAATTTCTCATATTTGTTTACAATTCGCGCATACAAATGCGCAAGGTTGTCCGTCCGCCGAACTGCCTTCACATTGCAAACAGCATACGGCGGGTAAGAGCACCCATCGGTACTCTCGATGCTGCCATAAGTTGTCATGTCGCAAATGGAAGTGGTGTGCAATCGACACCTAATCTAAAGGATGCATAGAGAAAAATCAAATTTATTATATTTGAACTCTTTATTTTTACAGAAAAAAAAAAGAGACTTTAAAGCGAAACAAACATTTTTCCTATCAATTTACAATTCATTTAATTATTAGCTATATATTTATGCGTTTTAATGACTGAATTATTAAATTATTTTTTCAGTGTATCATTTGTACTATGAAAATAAATATACTGATATTTGCCAAGTAACTGTAGTACAAATTTAACTTTTAGAGACATCAGACCAATAGAAAATCACTACGAATAAAATGTTTAATATATCAAAAACCGTGACAACTTCTAGAGAAATATATATTTATTGTTTTATACTTAAAAAAAATAGAATACTAAATGTTTCCTCTTTAAATAATAAAAAAATAAATCGCTTAAAATCAAGGTTCCGAAATAAATAAACAACGTTGATGTGTGAGGCCTGGAGATAAACTGATAACTGACAAAGTGGCATTCACTTTGCTGGGAGAAAAGTCGCCATAACGTTCGGGAGGACGGAGAACAAAAGTCGAAACAGATTAGCTGCTTGGAGAAGAGAGAAAGAGAAACCGAGAGTAGTAACCGCAGGCAGTGGGCATCAATTACGCCGACAACATTGAGCGATAATCGAACCGGGGTTATCTCGGCGAGCACCTGGAGCTCTCCCTGCTGTCTCGCTGCGACGCAGTGGGGTTAGTCAGATTCCGACAGCCTGGGGCGATGGATCCATCCTCCAGCAGAAGCGTGCTAGAGCTAGCCGAGGAGGCAGATCCGGAGACGGGAACAGTGATGGGGACGGAGACGGATGCCTCTAGAGTGGCAGAGCATCGGGGATATGCCGAGGCCCTCTCCTTGTCCGGAAGGAGTAACAAGCGACGCTGGAACCGGAGGTCCTGCGGCACTGGCCAGATCCTGACTGCAAGCGCCATTTTCTTCGCCCTGATGCTCATCGTCGGCGCCATTTTCATGCACTTAAATCACAAGCATCATCTGGGCAGGCTGCACATCCATCTGAGGGACCACGCGGAGCACCTACCCCTGGTGGCCGCGGCTGGAGTGGGTGAGTTGCTTTAAGGACCCTTGTTCACTTGTTCAATCGCTGAAAGCTCTTCGCTAACGGATAATTTTATAAGCGGTTTACATTGTCGGGCTGTTCTCTCTCTCTGTCTCTTCCCCAGTTGACTGATTAGAAATGCCATTAGAATGATGAGAATCCATCTCAGATCACACAGTTACGAAAATAAGGCGATAAGAAATATTATCTCGCATTCAATACAAAATACTACAGCAGCAATAAAGTGTGTGAATAAACTCCTTTAAACACGGAATAATTTAACAATAAACAAACTATATAAATTACTTTAAGGATTAGTAAGAATAAAGCAAGCTTTAAGTTTATATGCTGTGTGTGTTCCTTAGTTAACATATATGTAAGCGAACTCTAGTCCGATTCAATAGAAACCTTTTGCATTCACACAAGCCTCGTGTGTGGCCAAAATACTCAAAAACTATGCGCAACAGCAATTTAAAGTTGTTTCACCAAGCACCCAATGAACTACGCCCAGTTTGTTCCTGGTTTCTTAAAAGTTTCCCCACACACAGAGAGCGAGTGGTTTGTGGGGATCAAAATGTGAGGTCTGAGGGTTATTTAGGCCTGCCCTCTGTTATGCCCTTGCCGTAATCTATATTGTGTGGTAAATAGTTTCGATTAAGCGGCTAATTGTGCTTGTCCTTGGAATGCATTTTGCAGCTGCCCAGACGATAACAACATTCCAGCCAGCAACGGATCCTTCTCCATCTACTGCGACTCAAGTTCCGCCCTCAGCTCCTGTGACTCATCCTCCTCCTCCAAGGCTGGTAACCGATGAGTGTCTGGCCTGCATAGCCATTGCCGCCACGAATAATGTTCCGGGAGTTTGCAGGAGCAAAAGAGGCGATGAATGGCCGTGCGGCATTTATCGCATCTCCCCTGGCTACTGGGAGGACGCACAGCGGTTAATTGATCCAATGGACACGCTGGCAAAGGGTAAATACAGACACTGAGAAATAATTGGGCCTTAAAGTACGAGAAATATACTAAATATTTTATTTACCTTTAGCTTTCAAAACTTGTGCAACTTGCCTTAATTTTCGTTAAAATATCAAGATATATTTTTATATTCAATACATAATAATTTACTTTCAATGACTACTACTATATACAAAATTGATTTCAAACCCCAAATTCTTGGCTTGGTCCCATTTTGTCTGTCTGCAATCGTGTCCCTTGGCTGCCTGGCACTGGCGTTTAATAACCATCCATTCAGCTCTTTCCACCTCTGCCCCTTTTCAGACTACAAAGGATGCGTGGTGGATGATGACTGCGCCGGCAGGATTGTGAGGAGCTATGTGGAACGGTATGCCTTTGATTGCAACCAAGATGGGCGGATCGAGTGTCGGGATCATGCTGTACTCCACATGCGAGGACCTAGTGGCTGCCGGAGGCAGGAGCACCTAACGTCCCCGGTGGAAAAGCGTCTGGAAGTGTGTTTGATATAGAAGAAGTAACGTAAAACTGACCGGGCTGGGGTCGAAAAAAGAGGGTTCGGGTAAAGTAGGTGCTATGAAGCATGAGTAAGAGCTACGGGTGGTGCAAATTTGGGTCGAATATAGAGGGTTATGCAAAAGAAGGCTATAAACTCAAGAAAGAGCAGCAGCGCGGCAAACTTGTCATCGTACAACTTGGTGGCGGCCGATCTGCCACCCATGATGCACTGCACATGATATATGAGGAACTGCAAATGATTCGTGGTTATGCTGGGGACAGTTGCAAAAGAGAATATCAAAAGAGGTCCTTACAAACGCCACAACGCAGGCCATTGTAATGGCGAACACATAAAAGCACCAAAACAAGCCCAGAATACAATATAGGACAATGCAATACAGGCTCAGCAGGTAGAATCCCAAAGTCATCAGATATATGTAAAGGCCACCCATTGTGATATCCGTCTGCATATTGGAACGTTTTACCTCATGAAATATTTAATTAGTTTGAACCTTCCACTTACCGGCATGGTAGCAGCCAGTATAACGATGAACAAGAACACCACGCATGTTATCAGGAAACCGATCAGCATATAGAGGACCGGCGGGTCAACCATCAGCGGAATGAGACCAACCACCAGGAACTCTACCTAAATATATTATTTGTTCACTCTTTTTTCAAAATACAATCCTCGATAAATTGGGGTCCTACTCACTATAACCACGGGCAATAGCCACTTCATGCATTTCATTCTCCGTATTGACTTGCTAAGTGCGTATATCAAGAACAGGAAAAGACCTACGACAAATCCTAGGAACAAGGCTGAGCTATGATGCCTCGACATCTGTTCGAACCAACTCCTGGTAAAAAAAATAAAATAATAATTAAAATACATATCCAATGTGTGGAAGTTTCATCGGTTACTTTACTTCAGTGCTGTCACCACCAGGATCCATTGCAGAAGACCAACGAGAATGCAGCCGAGGAACTCAATAAAGACCTTGCCTGTGAATCGTCGACGGTCCTTGACCGTTTCTGTTTCAAAAAACGGCCAGATGACAACGTTTGGCTCGAACATGGCTTCCCATATATAATTTTGATATTTGATGTTTGGCGCCAGGAACTCTGAGACACGAACTGGATTTCATAAGAAATTCATGCGATTCACGAGCACTAATTGCACATCAAATCGGGCCAAAAAGTTTATGCTGCAAATGGGAACAAACAAGCGATGCCGGTGATTCGGCGTACATAATTGAACTCGACAAAAGTTTATAATCTGGCAGCATCGCGAACAAATTGAACAACAAGTCGCAAGTGTGTAATAATTAAAAGTTTGGCTCAGAAACGGTCGAAGGAGCGGTAAAGTTTGGCGGAAGTTTTAAATCATTTAGCAGACGACGGTCTAATTGCTGCCATGTCGCATTAATTCGTTGAGTGCTGATAGCCGGCGCACAGTGCGTATGCGCAATGCGTTCATAATGCGACTGTCTTTGCCAAATATTTCTAATAGCTCAATACCTGTCTTTATTGGGGAGTGTTATTCATTCTGATTTAAGGTGTAACTATTACTTTTAGGTTGTAGAATTATAGACTTTATTTTAAGTAATTGTAATAATAATTTTTAGTGAATTAATTTTATAGTGATTTTTAAAAAGTACAAAAATATTATTATGTAATTTGTAAATATTACCTATATATAGTTTCCCTTTTTACTTTATTTCCCTTTTTAGTTTATTTCCCACCCCCAGCAGGGATCAATGTTCGATTGTGCTGTTGGCGTTTGTCTGGGATAATGATTTCTGGCTCGCCCGGGCCCTAATCTTTCGATTGCATGACAAGTGTATATAACTTTATTCAATCAAATGTGCAAATAGCGCATAATGCAAACAGAAATAGTCCAAATGAGCAGACAATATGCGGCCGAGACAATCCGATAAGGAGCGACTTAGACTCCAACTCAGAGTCAAAGTCGTATTCGTACTTCGTGTTCATTATTTACTGTCGATACCGAGGGGGTCCCGGCAGATAAACATTGCTTGATTGTTTGATTGATTGAGGGCCGGCAACTGGCCAGGGCCAAGGACAAAGAGTTTCATTTAAAAACAATTACGAATTCGGTTGAATAACTCGCAGCGCGTCGATATTTTTTTTATTTTTCATTTTCTCTGTGGCCCGTGTCAAAGGTGTCGCTCATCCACGACGGCGGCAAGGTGGCAGGAGCAGGAAAAAGCCGAGAGGGAGAGCTCTAAATTGATTGCTTTATTGCAGCGCAGACCGGGGAGATGGAGGGGAAAACTAGAGCACCGAAAGTGGTGCAAAATTGATGGAATCGCAATGCAAGTTGTGATAAGAATTTTTGGCGCTCAGTTAGAAAAATTTTCTGGGAACTTGTGCAGTTGGCAGCCGGATTAGTTGGGAGCCAGCTCCATCCAGCACCATCCTGCATCGGACGAGCTCGAATATACTACCTCTATCATTCATGAGTTGCCAGCTCCAGCTCCATAACGGCTCTCCGCCATTTTGTTTGCATTGCCAAGTCGAATGAAAATGTCAAAAAGTATAGCACACTTTGTGACTGCCGGGCTAACAGCATTTGCCAAATGAAATTTACATGACATGGCACCAAAGCCAGGGCGAAGGGACAGACGTCGGGTCCTTGAAAGGGTTGCTCCCCGTCCTGGACAGGGGACACTTCGGCTTAAGGCCTCCGGCAATCAAAAAGTGTGCCACATAATTAAGTGTACATCAGAGATTAGCCACCGCCATCAACAAAAACAAGCCGGCCGCTGTCCCACCGGGGAATCATCCTCCAGCCTCACCCCGTCTCGGTACGCTCCTGGCAGTCCTCGTAATTCCCGCAAAGCGTCCGCCTTTGTGCGCATACTTAAACAGACATTGGCAATGACATGACCTACAACTGTTCCGGCGAACCGCTTTAATGTCTCTCTCATGGCTGCCGGCTAAAAGCCGAGGCGCTTCATTAATTTTATTGCCGCCTGCCTTAGTCCTTCCACTGCCACTTCTAGGACCTCCATCCCCACCACTTCCTCCACAGCGCCAGCTCTCCTTTGGCGCTGCCTAGGCCGCCTGTTGTCTTTGCTTTGAAGTTTCCTCGGTTGTGGCAAAAGTTTTGATTGTCTAGTCGCACACTCACATGCCGCAAACATGCTACACGGCAAGGAATTGTCACGAAAATATATTAAGTCATTTTTTGGAATTTCTAAATGATTGCTTCTTTATTTTTTTCTAAGCTATAAATTTAAGAAATGCAGTAAACTCTCTCTTGAAGGAATAGTGTAATAATATATGCTCCACATGTTTTCAAATATTGTCAACATGCAGTACATTTGCAGGTTCTGGAGCATACAAAATTTATAAGCAATTTCCAAGCTCTCACTTGCTTCTTTAAAAAAAAGAAAAATCTTTTCAACGTGTTAAGTCCTTTTCCTGTAATATTTTCCTCGGTGCACAACCACATATGCCGGCTTCTGGGTGTGTTTGAGCCAACTCAAGTGGTTAAACGTAAAAGTTTTTTAATTAGAGTTGTTTGCGGGCAGCGGCGTATTGTGCGCACAATTTCTTTTCGATCGTCTTGGGCGAATAGTTTCGCTTTACGTTAACATTCAACGACCACCGGACAGGAGCCGAAAAATTTGATGCCGCGAGGGCGGAATTCCCATAAAATCGGCAGCCGCTGTTCGCTAGCGAGCCAAATAAAATTCATGAGCCCTTGTAATAAAAATGTCACAGCGATGCAGGCTACAAAAGGCGCCGGCCCATCAACAGGGTGGGCCGGCTGGCTTTCTATAAAATAGCGGCGGGTTTTCTTCGGTGGTTTTCGGGAAAGCAGCTGTCAGCGTCGTCGCTCGACAATGACAATGGCTTACCCTGGAGGGCTACCACCCAAGGGGCTGGGGGGTGGGTGGAGCATAAATTTCGCAGACATCTTTTGTGCCCGGGCCCCCGAATTCAAATTCAAATTTTCACAGCAGTTTGCATTTATTTAATTTTACTATTATCAGAATAAAAAGGCTTTGCGCCTGATTAGAGCTTGCCGCGCGCCTAAATGTGTTTTCCCAAATTAAATGAAAATTAAATGACGCCGAGACCGGGGCCGAGGCAAACCTTCATTGACACAACGTGCAAATCTAATTTGGATTTTGCCTCGCACCAACGGTTTCTCATCTTTTTATCATAATGAGAATGCTCCAGACCCTTGATGGGTGTCCAAAAAACACTCGCACACCAGCACTTCCGGCAAGGCTATGCCCCTAGGCCGGCAAATATCCGCAGGATGTGTCGTTGGCCCCGCTTTAGCACTGCAAAAAAATTGTAGCTAGTACCTAACATGGGTTTATTATATGTGTAACTGATTTCTAAAATTAAATTCTTGCTGGATATTATTATTTACATCGAATTATTTCAAAAAAAATCTATCAAAAGTTCTAAGAATGCGCAATTTCTGCAATTTGTAGTACAGAAATGTGTGTTTCATCCTTTGTTCTTAGTGTAACAAGCCGTCAATGCGATTTCGTCAACGCAATCACCCGAAGAGACATCAGCGAACCGGCATCGCAACGCCGGCGAAATACATTTTCCTGTTGTTTTCTGCCAATTTTGTGGCTGATGCCCTTTTGCTCTGCTCTCTTCCGTTTGCACGCCCCCAGTTCTGTTTTTTTATCCCGGCAGCCCTCGACGATTTCTGGCTCAGACATTCGGCACTCAATATACAGTTTGCATTATACAATATAGATGCCCATATCGCTGCTTTGCGTATCAATGAAGAGCCCGTCTTTATTGCACATTTTCCAATGCGCACAACATGGCGTATACGCATTATACAGCAAATACGGTTTCAGGGAAGCATACAGTGGCCGGGCTCTTGGGATTTTTTATGGCAATTTATTAAAAATGTATAATCAAAAATGTCTGGTATTAAAAATTGGGGAAGAAACAAAAATAAAATGGTAGCATAAATATGTGATTAATGTCATAAATAAATGCTACTTATTTGTGACGAAGATGCAGAGCTCATTTTGATTTGGTTTTAATAGAATGCTTTCATATAATTGAATTTGGAGAGAACAAAAATAACTTTTATAAAGTTCAGAAACTAATTAATTTGTGATGACTTTATAACTCGTTCGGAAAGTATTTTATTTAATTAAAGAAAACATTTCTGTTTTCATAACTTTATAAAGTTCAAAGTTGCTTAAAAGCGGAATGCCTTGATAATTTATTTATGCTGGAAATTGAAAAAGAACTTCCCCAGTGAACTTTTGACCCACTGTGCCACACTGGAGACAAACAGTTTTCGGGACCCTGTCGTTCTGTGTGTGTTCCTCGACCGCTTTTTTCGTATTTCGGTCAGGTCACATTTATGCTGTATACATTAATTATGGCTATTTACTTTGGCCGCTTTCGGCCCCTGCCACTGCCAATTATGTGCACGAAATTGCTTATTATTGGATGCATAAACACACATACTCCGATTCGTTCCTATATACCGCAGACATACACACCGATAAGGCCGAGTGTATGAAGGCGCCAAAACGGCAGGTTAAATGGTGGTCAAAGGGCCCATTCATTCCCGGCCTAAAAGCCCATCAGCTGCCTGCTCCAACAGGGGGAGCGAGGAAAACGTTTCGGGTAAACAAAAATATGCCATGTTTACTCAGCGAGCAGTCCAAGCCAGAGTTGTTTTTGCTGTTTTGTTTTCCTCTCGTTTTTTTGGCCCGTTTTGTTTATATTTTTATTTCTGTGCTACTTTTGGCAGTTGTTGTCATTTGTGTATGGTCCAGAATGATGGATGTTATTATAATGTCGAAGAGTCGGCTTAGCAGGCGCCTGACATCCTGAGTGGTCACTGCGAGCCGAGACCAGCGACTGACCCAAAAATCTCCAGTGACAGCTGAGTTGGCCAACCACACGGCGGGCATCCGCGCTGGCCAATTCATAAGCTGCTTAAAAATTAAAACAATTTAATAAAAATTAATGCCCCCGTGCACAGCAATGGCAAAACAACGACAGAAACAAGCGGTAAGCGGCAAGTAGCAAGGAGCAAAGAGAACTGCGCTTTTCATGAAGTATTCACCAACTAAGAGTACTGTTTTTATTTTCCTTCCCCTGGTAATTATACTAATTGGTATCATGGCGTGGCGGGAAAGCTGAGCTGCAAGCATAATGCGATAATTTATATTCCTCGATGGGGAATCCTTTGTGCCAGCTGGCCACTGCTCGTCGTCCCTTCTGTGTTTGTGGCTGGATATTCCTGACGCAATTTGATTAACACAGGACAGGGATAAGCCCTGGCGAAAATAAGTGGCCATTGCCACTACACATTCGAATAAAGTTTTGCCTTCCGGCATGGCAGGAACCTTCAAATGTACAGTGAGGATTAAATTTCTTCGCGCAGGCAAATTACAAATTAAATAAAATATTTTCAGCGGTCAATTGAGTTAATTTTAAGCAGCTGATTTCAAATTGAATTGTGTTGAATGATATTTATTTTTATGTCTTGTATTTAATATATGTAAGAAATAAATTATCTGCAAATTTGTACTGTGTTAATTTTTAATTTTCAATATAATTAAACTCTCTTAATTGGAAAATCAGTCCCTTTCATAACGACACAATGACGGGAACAAGCAGAGGCGGATGCCGATCCGTATCTGAGTCTTTGTGGGCCCCCGCATCAACTCGAATTTACTTTACAAAAAATTATACAGAGCGGAGAAAATGAGCAACAACTGTAAAAACAAAAACCAAAAAAAGAAACTCAAAAGGGAACCCTGACATGCGAGACATTTGTTGCTTTCACAAAAAATCTTTGTGGCAGACGAATCACTTTGGTTTAACCATCTGGCATTTTAAAGCGATTCTCCAGTTATTTTCGCTCATAACAATACCCCCAGCTGCGGGGGATAACACACTCCCCGGGAATTCGCAGCGGTATCCAAATCAAATGATTACTGCGGCAACACATGACAGCCAAGAGGGAGTTGCTTGCTTTTTTATTCCTTGTTAGTGGGAGGGATGTGCTTGTTGTACTCTGTTTGAATAGATTTCCCGAATGATAGATGAGTCGATTTTCAATGGGTAAATTTTCAGGATTATGGTGCAGGTTGATTTATCTACTTATCTTGCGGGGGCAGGCCGAAAAGCACCCATATCCTTTGGATTTTTATAGCGTCTCAGTATGAGCTTGAACGCACTTAAATGGGGAAGGAATTTGTATGTAAAGAAAGAGGTTTTCGGCACCTTATCTTTTAAATAAGCTTCTGTATAAGACAAACCGTTTACTTATTAATGTGTTTTATTTATAGGGCGTTGCTTGAATTTTCCTTAATCAATAATTTACCTAAAATATTAAATGTTATTTCATAAACTTGCTCTTCAAGTTTATAATTTTTGTTGCCCTTAGCTTCCATTAATTTGTTAAAAGTTTCGCTTGCCTTTCCAAGTGAGAAACATGAGACTTTTCCTGAGGCTACACAATATAAAGCAACTTAAAATGTACGCTTCTTTGAATTGAGATGTTCTGCATTTGATATGAGTTTCCTGGCGTTTTCTTATAAAACCATTCTATCCAGAATCAACAAGAACGTAATGAGTATTCGGCCTTAAAGGGTTTAAGTCGAGGTCTGGCCCACAAAAAATGGGGACAGATGTGCGGCCCTGCCGACGGGGAACCCATAAATTCGTTCCAGTAAACATTTTTGAATTGTTGAAAAGATTTGTAGGAAAACAAGACAGGCAAGCAAACACGCACACATCTTGAGCTGCCTTCTATATGTACGTATTTATTTATACGAATTTATATAGGTATACATTTACCGAATGGAGTAAGGCGAGGCGGCTGCAAAGTTTGGCCAAAGTGCTAAAAGATGTGTGAAAGGCTGCGAAAGGCTGCGACGGAAGTGAAGGATTCAGGATGGCGGATTGCTGAAGCAGGCAGTGATGGGGTGAAAGGTTGGGCTGGCGAGGCGCCTCAAATTACTTTTCGGGGCGTGGGCGCAGCTGTTGATGGCTCCTGGATCCAGGATCTTGGCATTTCTTTTAATTTAGATTTGCAGCACAGGGCATTTCTGATTTGTGAGCTGTGATAGCGGGCCACCATCCGCCAGGACTCGACTTCAAAGCCTGCGCGCATTTACCACTCAATTAGCAGGCCGTGATACCGCTCCCGCACGAACTGCTCACTAATTTATTAATGGCTAATGTCAAAATTCGGCAAAACTCAGCGAGAATCAGCTGCCTTCGGATGACATTGAAAAATTGCCTAGCGCAGAGGCAGATTGTGTGTGTGCTTGGTGTGTGGTGTGTGCCTTCTGCTTAATGGCCCGACCGCCTTTTTCTCACTTACGTGGAATTCGAGGCATGAAGAAAACAATTTAGATAAGCAATATGCAAAGTGTGTGAGGTTCTTCTTTGGTTATAAATATTTTCTGCTGTGCATGTTGAATTTTTAACTGCTCCGCCACTGCCGCCAAGGAAGCAACTTAATCAGCAAAGATTTACGAGTAACCTGGCATTACTTAGCATAACGCCCAGACGCATGACAGCCGTTTAAAATTCAAGTACCAACTATAAAAGGCAAGACAAAAGCCAAGACACTTATGCACTTAAGTGGTCGACCATAAAATATTTCGACTGCTTCGAGTGGAGTGCTGTTGCTGCTCCTGCGGCTGTGTTGGCCATGTAACCCGAGTCCCCGAAAGCCTTTTATGGGCCAGTTGGGCGTCCCCGAAATCAAGTGTACGCCCTGCCCGCAGGTGTCCAGGTGGCGGCAAATCAAATACAGCATACAACATACAACAATATACACAGGACAGGACAGGACAAGCAGCCACAATAAAATCAAATGAAAGCTGGGCAGGCCAAATCGAATGAAATAGTCCCCAAATTGCATTAGAAGAAATCACACAATATAATGGCGTCGCGAAAACAATGTCCTGTCGACAAATTCTGGCTCACCTGAATGGACATCAGTTGGTTGTCCTTTGCAATTATTATGTGTTTTCTCTATCGTTTTGGTCGGGGTATTTCCTGTTGGCTCAACACACACACAAACAGCAAAACACACGGCGCAGGGGCACACACTATTACACAAACGCGGCGTGTCGTTGTCCTCGAGGATGCGAGTTTGTTGTGGCTTTCGCGTAAAAGGACACGGCTTTATGAATGAACAAAACGCTTTGAGTGCCGATGCCGTCGGGGCTTCCCCGGACCTTTGTTCTTCCGGCCAAAAGCACGTCCGACTCGCTCGCCGACGAGCGTTTATCTGAAGCGTATGCCAGTCGGGGCCAGGAAATTACTGTGAAATTCAATTGCCAACTCCGTCGGTGACCTGCGCACTGGCTAACAGCGAAAGAGAGCAACAGGAGGTACTATTTGGGTGTTACAGTGAGTCGGAGCACAGGAGCATCGGAGAATGAGGGTTCGGGATTATGTAGGTTGACAAGAAGTTAAACAAACAAAACAAAAGTCAAGCTGTATCATAAATATAATGAAAAGTTTTTCGCCAGCAACAAGCGGGTGGAGCTCATCCCGTCCGCCGATGGATATACTTTAGACTTCATCCAACTTAAATGTCAACACCAACGCACAGAAATCACAGGGAGAAATATAACCCTTTTAAAACATAAGAATTGATGTATTTTACTTTTAACTGAAGGAGCAAGAACTGTTGGAAATTTGTTAAAATGAAATTAAGAGATGAGAGAAATTCCTAGTTTTTATAAAAGACAAACAAAAATATTTAAATTAATGAAAAATATGTACATTTTAAATGTGAATCTACCTTTGAAGAAATTAGATGAAATTAATTAATTATTAATACCCATTTTTAAATATATCTTAAAACTAAATAATAATAAATTAATACTATTGAATTAATAGAATATAAAATAATACGTCAAATGATGATTCTCTTATTAAATTAAATGAATAATTACTCCCCCAAAATGGTGTTAATTTCTCCGAGTGCACTCGTGTGTACACATAATTAAGAAATCGTGCGTACTCCACGCACTTTGATTCAGAGTCGAGAATTTCAAATGTCTCTGGCATGGCAAATAAGCTGTTGACTTTGTAATCATTTCAGCATGTTTATCAAGTCATTTATTGAGTGGGCCACCAGGCAGCGGGCGTCCTGATTAGCGGCAATTGCGCTCTTGCCGCTTTCTGCCGTTTGGCTAAGAGCGCGTCTTAGCCGCGGCAATTATGAAAATAAGCCAGTGCCAGTGCCAGTGCCAGTGTTGGAGCCGCTGCGTTGAATGGCTAATGTCACCAGCAACCCCGTAACAACCCCCCAGAAAGTCCCAGTCCAACCCCCTAAAGTGGGCCCGCACCACTGTCGTTGTTTTTGCCTTTGTTGTCTGCGGTCTGCCGCGTGTCCTTTGCGGTTTGCGGCACTGATTCACGATTCAGGACTCAGCAGCCTCGACTGCGTGGGGGAATCCCCCGCTGTGGGGCAAGTGCTCCGGCGCAGGTGAGGAAATTAAAAGTTAACTGCCACTGGAGATGGAGAGCGGAGCAGGTCACCCATCAAATTGCTCACTTTAAAATATATTTTCTGTGAAATACGAGTTTTTTCGCGAAATATTAAAAGACTCAGTGTGCACCGGCTTTATAGCTGGGGGATTTTTGGCTTACCATTCGCAACTATTTTATTTTAGATTTATTTGCAGATTATTTTCATCTAAAAACTCGCACATTTATGATGAAACAACCGAATAAACACATTTGGCTACCCTCAGACGCAAACTCTAGTTCAAATCAATAATAAAAGAGGCAAACAAAAATGATGAAACGGAAATAAATGTTCATATTTGCTAGAAACATGTCGTAAATATTGATTTTCTATAAAGAAAATAAAATCCGGATATACGAAGTTGTGAGTTTTTAATATTTTCTTTTTTTGATATATGTCGAGTTTAATAATTTTTTCTTTTTCTTTCTTTTTTGTGACTGCAATCCATTAAACTATCTTGAAAAAAGCTTTGGTTAAATGCCTGATAAATATTATTTAAATATCTGAGTGATTTTTTGTGGATTTATGAATAAATAATTAAATAAATACATTTCTTGCCCCTTTCATGAAAATTTATCTGTCGAATGAGTAATAAAATATGCCAAAAAATGGAAAATTTAACAATGTTGTTGAACAATGTGTATATATATTTTCCCCTTGGGAAAATATGTTATAATCGCAATTCGGTAAAGTGTAAAACATTTACTTGTAGCCTATTTTTACATCATGGTCCGGCACTAAAGCCCAAGCCAAATATTTATGTTTTACCATCTATTTTTCAGCACATTTTGTTGATTTTACTGCTCCTTATTTTCCTCTTTTTTTCATTTTATTAGCAAACATTGAAATTTGACATTTTAAATACAAGCTATTTCGCGATGAACTTTGTTTTGTCTAAACACAAATAATAAATTAAATTAAACGCTGTAAAAAAGATATATTATCATAGAATTTGCTAAATTTCAGTTAGGTTGTTTAGACAATATTTCTTTTACTAATTCCGCCATTAACGAATTCACAACATTTTTGCCTAAGTGAACATTCCTTTAACTCCCACCATTTATTTATTTTTCCGCCATATGCTGACAGTTCTTTGCTGCAGGCAAGCATTTATTTTCCACTATCTCTTCGCTCCCACTATCGTCGCTTTGCTGCTCCGATGAGTCCTGGTGTGAGTTTAAGTGTAATTACCGCAGGCTGAACATCGCTAAAAGTATCTCCCAGATACGCGAAAGTATCTTTGGCTGTCAAGTGGCACGCTCCACTGGCTCCGCAGAGAGGCGACTTATCGCTGAATCAGATTTTCCATCAATAAATAAGCAATAATCAGCCGGGTGTTGCTCCTCCCCCCGGCTTCCTCTGTATCCTTGAATGGGAAACGCACACCTCGCCGTAATGCAAGTCAATGGATGCGATTGTTTGCCGGCAAGTGCAAAGTGTTGAATGGACTGCCTCTGAATGGCAGACAGACAGGCAGCCAGGGAAGGCAGTCAGGAACTGGAACTGAATCCGAAACAGAAACCCACAGGAGTGCATTGCCGTGGAGTGGCATTCAATTGCCGGGCGGCAGACAAGTGAATCAGCCACCGAGCGGACAAACAAACAAACAAACAAGCGAATTCAGTGTAACGACCACAAGCCCGGCTTGATAGCATCGCTTGACAAGTCAATGAGACGAGCTCTGAGCGGAAGTCAAGCGGGAGCTGAGAGCCACCCAAGCCAAAGCAAAGCAAACCGCACCGAACCCTCCAGCAGCCAACAACTGACGCGTTGACAATGCCACTCCGATCACATTTGTTCAGTGCCACCGAGGCCATCACACGTGTTTTCATTCACTCACAGCTGCGGTTTGCGAGTTGAGTTAAAAGCGAATACCAGGCGGTTTCTTTTGTGTGGGGAAATCAGCTTAAATTTGCTTTTATCTCTAATTTAACTTTACAATGATGAGCTGTGAATTTATTTGGAAGTATGATTTAATAGTTATTTGTTCTCTTAAATAAAGCAGGCACCAAACTGTGTTGACCACAACAGCATTTATTTAAAATCTAATTTCCTTTTCATTTAATTTCACATTTCATTTGTCACGTTGGTCATTTGCTTTCCATTTTTAATTGATGTGAAAATTGTGTTCATTTCCTTGCAATTTGTATTTTAAGTGAAAATTGTGGTTTACCTAAGAGAAAGCAAAAGAACAAAACAAATTTTATGGCTGCAATAATTCAAATGAAAGTAAAGTGTCTTTAATTGAGTTAGAAGCATTTTCTAAAATTTTGTTTGAAATGGCACTTTGTAAATGTGTGTGGTTTAGTTCTGTGAACCAAAAAAATATGGCTTACCACAATTTAAAATAAATATTTATATAAATATTCGAACTAGGCTAAGCCCTTTGAAAAATTAAATAAATTACTATATAGTTCATGACCAATCCCCATAAACCAAACAAAAATTATTAAGGAAACATATATCCAACAAAATACTCCAAGGGAAAACCCTCTTAAGACCCGTTTAGCCCGGGTAAAACGTTTTGTAATCTAATTAATGGCCCTGCAGCAGATAATGGGCGAGTGTATTCATAATCCCTGGCAATTTCGCATTCATTAAAAGCCAATAAAAGTGAAAATTATAACGCCCACCTCCGCCGGATCCGCTGGAGCCCTCTTCTAGGCAGGTGAATGGGCGCCCCACTTCATTAATAGCCCGCGTGGGTGGCTCGGCGAGTAATGAAAGCTAATGAAATAACAATTAATTGAAAAAAGAATGAGTGTACATACTATGGCGTAAGAGAAGATGGCCGACCGGCCGGTTTCAGGGCCATGGGCAAATACAATTTGTTTTAATTAATTGAAGCCGCAACCGCAGCTGGCCGACGGAGCCTGATTTAGATGAATTGCCGGCAGTTCAGCCGGGGCTTTGGCACCGGCTTTGGTTTTTGGTTTCGGCTCTGCCGGCGGCGGCTCAGTGTCTGACTTGTCAGCCTGAATCCTGTAGCCGTCGGATAGGACCTCCGGCCTTGGCCGGCAATCAGGCGTAAAATGATTGGCAGGCCAGGAGTCGGCAGGCAGCCCCATCAGATATTCACATATGTCGCTGGGCCCCACTATTAGCGTGGCTATCGATTGAATTCTCCGCAATCCGGACTGCCGGAGTGCCAAAGTGGCAAAGTGCCACCGCCCAGGGGCTGAAGCGAAGCTGATCTGAGCGTGTCGTCAACCACACGATTTGTGGGAGAAGATTGTACTATAAGCATTATTCCTGGCAGCTACTTTCGAACTCCGGACTTTGAGCATTTAAATATGCCACCCAATGGCTGTAGGGTATTTCGAGGGAATATTCAACTTGCAGCTCGAAATTCCTGCCCAGAAAACCCATTTTAATCAGTTGAGACAAATACACAGAATAAAAAAGAGGACTTTTCCAGGTATAGTCCTTCCCAGAAATTGCTATTTTTAAGACTCAAATAAACTTATCTTTTCTTCTCAGAACTAAAGCTTTGCCCAATAAGTCACAAAGTTTGAAGACAAAATTGTTTGCTTCTATTACTTTGTCAACTATTAAAAGCAAAAATTAAATTAAGATAAAGTCTCTGACAACGTTGCGTATACGTGATGTAGCTAAGAGCAGGCATAGAAATCGATTTCCTATTAAGTCTTAGGGTATCAATTAGTCAGAAGGAGTTCACTGTCCTGGCAAGCTCGCCTGCGGCAACGGAAAGTTGAACAAAAAACTTTGGCAAGCTAAGTTGCGCTTATGCTTATGTTTGGGCGAGTATGTAAATGCTGCCGGGGGGCATTCGTATCGGTGTCTGAGGTTTCGCCGGCTCTGTGTGAGTGTGTCGTCTCCCTCTGTGTGGGTGTGGTGTTTGTGTGTGTGTGAGCCGGTGTGTGAACCACAACATGTGTCGTCGGGCGTGAACAAAAGTGCTAAGAAAATTACATTTTGGCCACACGGAAGGAGAGAAGTTGTGGGCCCAAGGCAGAGTCTCGGCCTAATGCCTTAATACACTTAAACTCGCTGTAAATCCGAGTGCTTCCGACTAATTTGCAGGTGGCGAGAAACCACTTGGCCTGGGCTCCGAGAATCACAAGTTACTTGATCCCACGGAACCATGCAAGTAAGTCACTGGGTTTAAATGGAAATTTTTTGAAACAAACGAGCTGCCTGCCACACACATTCATGAACAAGTGCACCAAAAGAAAATGTTTTTGGGTATTCTGGTATTTCCAAGAAATTAAACTTAAAAAGATCTTAAGGCACTCTTTAAAGCATTCAAATTCTGAAAAGAAAAGTGTGCTTTAAAAATGGGTAAACATTTTTTAAAGATGTTTAATATTTCTTTAGAATTTCAGATTAGAATTTATCTTTCTAGGAAATAATAATAAAAAAAATTTATAACTTTCATATTAAAATTAAATTTGTAATTATTAATAACCTATCTCATTTTCTTTAAATTTTTATATCTTATAATTAGCAATTAATTCACTAGTCTCTTCTCTCTCAACCATATTCTATTAAAGTTAATTTAAAAACCCAAAATTATATTCCATTCAGTTCAAAAATTACCTCAAATATCAAAAGATCAGTGGATCCTATTTTTTTGCAGTATTCCTCCGGAATGTAAACGGCCCCTTCCGCTTTTTGTTCTCCTGGGTGCTGCTCTTCATGTCCTTATGCAAAATTCACATCCACAACAATCGCCCTAAACTTTTTTACCCTGCATATACATTACGCTTTTGTTCCAGTTTCAAGCCACGAAAAAAATAAACGAAAAACGAAAAGCATGAAAAACGCGCCAATATATCGCAGCGCGGAAATAATGCAATTTGTGTGTGAACTTTTTAACGCACTCGTAGTTTTTTATACCCGCTCGGGACGCGAGTTTCCCAAACATAAATATTTACGTACGAAGTCGAGTCCTTTTCTGTGTGTGTTTGTGTGTATAATGCGGGTAAGCTCGGCAAAATCCTGCTCCTCTCACGAACGGCGAACAACTGAGGACCCGAAGCGGATGGTTGTCAGTTAAAAGGCGCGCGTTCTCTCATCTGTTAGCCAACAGGCTCTGTTAGCCGGCAGGACACTGTTGCCGTTACTTCATGCCAAGGAGGGTCCTTCGGACTGCTTTCCCTAATATTAAATTATCGAAATCAAATTTAGTGACACCATCCGCATGTGTGCGCCAAGAAAACCTTATTCAATTTCCTTGCACAAAAAATATGCATGTAATTATATTTTAATTAAGGCCTGGCATACTTTTCGGCTGCGGCTGGGAAGTAGCACATGCAGCCGCAATCCAAATGTCACATCTAAAGTGAAGAATATAATTCATGCTTATCGGGCGTCCGCCTCACTGCCTCCAGCAAATGCAGACCAATTAATTGGAACTTTAAACAAATGGCCGCGAATAAGCAAGCACTTACTGAAAAGCACTGGGAAAAATAAGTAACAAAGTAAATTGGGTTGGTGAATCAATTTATTCAATGTATTTCTTATTTTAATTTAATTTTTTATATATTTTTTGTACTGTAAAAATAATAGTAAGCCATGGTTGCAACATGGCTTAAAATATTTTTTAGAATATTTTTCAAAATTAAAAATTTTACAAGAATTAAATACACAAAAATAGAGCTGAATTACATTTTCAATGTAATAAGTAATCCAGTTCAGAATATTAATATTCAGACCTTACTGAATATATAATTATTGAATATCCCGTAAGTCTCTTGAATATGCAAATATTCAACTTCATCCATTAATGACATTTCTCGCGGTGCAGCCATTGTATTTCATCGCATGTCAAATGCATATTTTACTATTAAGCGCCATCGTTGTTGTCCTTGTCGTCCTCGCTGATGGTTGTTGTTGCCCCTGGTATCCTTGTGCGCTACTTGGGGCGCAGTTGTTAACGAAAACGGATTCCGGAAGCCGGACGCCCGATACGGATATAAGTGCACCGTGTACGGCCAAGTGCAGGCAATGGAAACGTGAAAGGAGAAGGGAGAATAGAGAAAGGAGAGTGTAAAGTGAAGAGCAGAATATGGAGGACATCGAAATGACGGCGGAGTGTCCGGCAAAGCCACGATTCGTTGTGGCATCTCCACGGACACGTGCACATGTTGATGGGGGACACAGGACACACTCACACTAAAGACGACACACAATTTGGTCGCCTCTCCAGAATTTGACGTTTTTTACGATAGTTAACCCCGGGACCCGCGCTTTGTCCTGTCTCCTGGCCCCCCCTAGATCCTTGCTCCTTCCTCCTTGACTATTGATTTTTACTTGGAAATAAATTGGTTTCGTTTGTCTGTTTAGCTATGTCTGTGTTGTCATTGCTATTGCTTTTTGGTATTGGTATGTCAGCGTCACTTTTTTGGGAGAATTCGGCACTTCTTACTTGCCCCCACTTTTGGCCAGAAGTTTCCTTCGGCAATTATTGTTGGAATTATTTTTCATTTTGCCGGCGAACGAGCTCAGGCATCCCCAAGCCCATTCCCACAGACGCTTTTCATCCCCGTCATCGCAAATGGCCGGAACTATTGTTATTAATACAGAGCCAGTGAATGTTTTTCCTGCCATTTCTCTTCCTTTTATTTTTGCTGCAAGAAAAATTGCACACCAAATGAAAAGTGAAAAGCCAAGCATTAAAGTTGGTCGAAGAATGTTTACAGAAATTTCATTTTCCGAGAGGCCCAAGGAATTGCAACAAGGGCTGGCTACAGTCAGAGATCGGCTTGGTTCAATGAAGAATTTCTGGAATTTAAGCCTAAAAGACTTAAAAAAGCTAATAGAGTTTTTCAGATATTTTTAAAAACACCTGACCCTCTTTAGTCTTTAATATTCTGTTAAAAGCATTAAAGTTGTATTTTTTTTTTCACAAAATTTGTCCCCAAAAGAATGTCAAATTCCTATAAATATGGCTATAACAAAAGAGGTAGCTCCCATTCCGGCCATTATTTAGCTTGTTTCAGTTCTAACTTAATTGAAATGCCCGCCTCTTCCGGCTTACAATTTCCATGGAACTCCGGACTCTGGTCCGTGTCATTTTCGAGGACTCGCTCGCATATTTTGGCAGCTACGTGACACATGCCGTGACCATGCTCCGGGAGCTGCAAACAAAGTAATTTTTTTATATTCCGTCGCCGTTGTTTGGCTGCTTAAATATGGACATGGCCACCCCTCACAATCCGGGGCCACTCCGAATCCCGACAAATAGAAAAGGTATCCCCGCAAACGTATTTACATTGAAACGGCCACAAAAGGGTAGTTGTGTTTGTCTATCTCCGACCGGGGGGAAGGGCGGGTAAAGAGAGGGCCAGAAGTGGGCCCAAATGCGCTACAGTTGGTTGGTTGGTTGAGTTATGGCCAAATAAAAGACGTACAGAGAAGCTAATTTTGTGCATAGTTTATGCGGATCATAAAAGTAAATTGCACGGCCACTGAGCTTAGGGTTATTGGCCCATTTGCCCGATGCGGCTATATGAGGGCTTTATCTCAGTAAAGTGCACTGGGCTATCTGCACCCGCATTACCCGCCAGCAGTCTGATTTCGTATTGTTTGAAAAACACAGTCACAGTTTCCAGTTGGAGATCAGATAAATTAGCAATTCATTGAATAAAAAGTGTAACCTTTAAATGCTTTAAGACACGCGGAAATGCCGTCGTCACCGCCACGTTTCAATTATTTAAACCTAACAAACTGTTTATGCATGTTCGGCATTTTACGATTCCGCTTAAATCTCGCATTTATTTAAAAATTTATTGCCCCGCCAGCTACATTCTGCGTGGTGGCACAGGCCTCTCAGATCATCATCAAAACCAAGCGGACTCCACACCGCTTTACGACTTGGCACATGGAGGACAATGGCAGGATGCTGATACACCAAAGAGCCACAAACAATTCTGGGGACCCAAAAAAAATATAAGAGACACATTTCCACAAACGCATTTATAATTAGATTTTCAGGAAAATTATAAATAAAAGTTTTTGATTACACAGCAGCTTTGTGTCGCTGTTGTCAGCAACAGCAACAGCAGCAGCTGTATCTGGAGCACCTGGGTTTCGAGTGGTGACCGCAGCTCCCCAGCCAAAATGGGTTGACATTAGCATAGGGATAAGCGCTGTTAAAAACCGAAATCGGAGCTAAAATGTGTGTGAAAACAAAGCTTTACGCCACTGGGATTTCGTCCTTCAGCCGCCTGAATTTTATAGCACTTCGCACATCGCATACTAACTCTCCTGCGTGCGTCCCAATCTTTTTAATTAACTACTCATATCCGCCACCGAGCGTGCCTAATTGATATGAGAGGGGGAGACCAGGGCAACGGGTCTCATGGTTTCCTGGCTTCCCAGTCTCAGTCCCAGACCCCGACGTTCCCTCTGTGTCTCCTCACGCCTCAATGGAGCTATGTGCGTGTTAGCCAATTCCTGGCGTCTGTGTGAATCCTGCTCCTGCTGTTCCTGCTTTTCGCTCTTCTCCTGCTCCTCCGCGTGTAAGTGTCTTAATGAATTTCCATTTCCAGCAGACACTCATTGAATTCCCGCCCATAAAATCGCAGCCAAAAGCAGAAATTAACTTGCCTCATGTCAAATGTTAATGAGCAGCGAAAGCACAGTGTTTTCGGCACTTCATTTGACTGTTTTTTTTTTATGTGCATATTACTAATTAATTTATACATAGATCTAATTTTATTTCTGAGCTAAAGTGGGGGGATTACAAATTATTATAGCTAATTTTATTATGCTTAACTCTTTTTAAATTATCATTAATAATTTAGTCATGGTACTCATACAAATTGTTCCTCTATATCTAAGAAAAAATATCCTTTTCTATTTCATTTGTCAAAGACTTCGCTGCTCGCATTTAAAACTAACAAACAAACTTTACACCAATATCTTACCAATTTCCATGCTTTTTTGAAACAAAGCCTAACCCTGACCTTTAAAAACCATTTCACACAAAGTTTCGTCACCCACTTTTTGTCTGAAGACTTAAGTAAACTTTCAAATATCTATTTGGGCCTGAGGTCTATAGAAAACTACAAGTTTGCCCAACTTCGGGACCACTGTTCGCCGAGCCAGACGTCATGGATGTGGAGGCACACTCGTCGCAGTGTTCCCATTAAATATTCAATATCAAATGCGCGGCATTGTCTCCGCTCCAGCCAGGCTTAAGCCCAACTGACTAGCACTATATAGACCCACTAATTAATTACCCCACCAATTGGATAGGCCGCAAATCGGTTCAATTAACACCAGCCGACTGACTGGATGGCTTTACTCGAATGGAAGAATGGATGAGCACATCATGTACAATATGAGCTATGTTACTTAGGACTAGATCGGAGCTCCTGCTCTGCGGGATCTTAGATCTGCTGGGCGCGCACGGCACGGTCAGCCAGTTCCTCGGGGGTGGGGTGCTCCTGGATGTACTGAATGGAGCGCAGGATGGCCTCTGGGATTGGGGGAGGAGTGGGCAGAAGGTCGGACTGAGGGTGGAAGCCATTCTCATCGGCGGTGTAGACCACCTGGACGGGAACGCCCTCGGGGGAAATGTAGGAGTAGGAGCCGCGGGCATAGTGACCAGACTGACCCTCCTCCTGGAACTGAATCCCACTGGACTGCTGCACATCGTAGGCATAGGTGCCATCGGTGTCCTGGTTGGTCAGGAACTTGGTGATCGTATCATCGTTCAACGGGGCGGCCAGGGCACATCCCAAAACGGTGGCGACGAGGAGCTGTCCAAGGAAGTCAATTGAGTTGCTATCTAGCTACAAAGCCAAACTCTATTATCCACTTACGAGCTTGTACATGTTGGCTGCTGTTGTCGGGCTGTTGACTCTGAGGTTAATGCTGTCACTCTGGCCC
Organism: Drosophila ogumai; assembly: GCA_018904815.1. Classification (NCBI taxonomy): domain Eukaryota; kingdom Metazoa; phylum Arthropoda; class Insecta; order Diptera; family Drosophilidae; genus Drosophila; species Drosophila ogumai. The sequence continues at coordinate 48,278 of JAEIIJ010017407.1, read as the reverse complement.
CCGGATTGACTATTTATAGTGGTCGCTGGCCAAAGACAAAGCCACTGCAGACTCCGATATGCAAACAAGTCGAGCATGCGGAGCGACCCATATTTCGCCCAATCGAACTGCTTTGGGCCGCACGTTTCGAGTCATTAATGCAAGACATGGTCATGTCGCATTGCTATTAAGCTGAATAATAGATACTCTTTCTAATTATGTGTGGACAATAGAAACTATCAATCATTTCAGGCAGAAAATAAGCAAAACTACAGTGCTTTATATATACGATAAAGTTTAATATTATAACATAATTATTGTAAATGTATTTTTGTAATATGGGCACAAAATTTATTAATAATAAACCTTATTGTTCAATAATTTGACTGTTTACTTTTGTTACTTTAATATTTAATATATATATTTTCTATATTAGATTCTTGAAGGAATTAGGAAAATAAATATAAATTTAAATCTGAATCGGTTTATAAAATATATAAATTATAAAATATCAGTTAGTGTATTGTATGCCTCTTCCTTGATTTATTTCCTAAATTCGATATTCCGCTTAAAATAAAAACTTTGCAAGCCCACTGCCTAAATTAGTATACCCATTAAAGTCAGCGACTTGGGTGGAGCTGATGACACAACCTCAATGCATCAAAATCAAAATCAAATCGAGCCGGCAAACAACAACAATGCTAAACTCTATCGGGATTATCAACAACAAGCCTCGACGGCTTTAGACAGGAGTAACAACAACTGCGGCAACTTGTTAATTTAATCAACTCAACAATAATATTTGAAGTTACCACATTTCTCGGGGCCCAAAAAGCGAGCCAGCATGGGGCGAAGGGCCGCTGCCAATTTGCATAACACAGCGTGCATTTATTAATTTCTGATACTGATGTCTGCTGTCTGCTGTCTGATTGAACTTCCCCAGCAACTATCGATGGAGTTAAACCAGATCCGTACACTTTAAGGAAATCTCCAAGGGAAAGATGCCGCAGCGATGATGCATGTGGGCGATACGATGCGAAGCGTTGCGATGGAATCTGCACAGCGAAAAAATGGTAGGCAACTATTTACAGTCTCCATTTGGCAACTCAATTATATTAGTATAGAGCAGACACCATGGAGACAGAGAAGCGATTATTATTGAATTAAATCATTTGATTATTAATTGTTTATTAATCATAACATAAATGTGATATCTTTGTGAGGGTCTAAAAATAAATTGGGTATTCACCAAGCTTTGCTGAATTAATAAATATTAAATGGTTAAGTTTAACTTTATGTCTCATAGCTTTGAATGAATGCAAAGTTTTGTGTGCTTATGAAGAAGATAGAGTAAAGTTTTTAACTCAAAACACTAATTAAAATATAGAAAAAAAATACAGAGAACTGTAAAGGCTGTGCCCGATTTCAAGATAGTTTAGTAACATTGTAACATTTATTGAAACAAAAAATTACTTTGAACTTGTGGGTCTTCTATCATTTTGTTATAGGGTAAGATTATCAATTCATATAGATTAAATATTATAAATATAAAATTTAAGCTTAGCCGAACCTAAAGTAAGCCCATAAAGCAATCTTTTATTTATTAAAGTTCATCTTCAGAAACCTTGTGTTGGGGAATACCCAAACGTGTTTCTCAAAGTTCAAGTTCATCACTCATATTTTTCAATCACTGTTTTTTGGGGGAATACCGCTTGACTTTTTTTTATTTAAAAAAATATATTTTTACACCTCAGACTGTGGCCATAAAAAGCCAATAGATAAGCGAGCTTTCTCGTTATTTTCTCACTGTGCTGATGGCCCCAGGCATGGCCATATGCTCTCGTGGAGGCAACGGCATTCATAGTATAAACAACCATATTAAATTGTATTTTTCTTTTATTACATTATTATTATCTCTGGCAATAAATGTCAACGTCAGTCGAGCCGACACAGGACACGGAATACGGGACACGGCGGAGACGATGGGTCAGAGGACGCAGCCCGGGAGCATGTTGATGTAAATGTATGAGGGCCTAGACTATATATACACAGTGCGTGGTGCGAGTGGGTGTGTCTCGAGATGTAGTTGCTCCTCCGATGTTCTTTCTGCTGTTTGCTGGATACTGGATACTGGCTGTTGGATGTTGGATGTTGGATGCTGGGTGCTGGATGCTGGGTGCTTTGCTTATGCAAACAGACAGGACATGACACACACAGGGACAAGATGGATGCGAATGCTGACACTATGGGTGCTGGGGATGTATTGGGGCACATGGCCCTGACTTGCTCCTGGCTTAGACCTTTCTGTCGTAGGGCAGACCCTGACCCACCACTGAGCCCACGGACACGGCGGCAGGCGCCAGAAGGGCACCAGCTGGCTGCAGATACTGCTTGCCCTGCTCCTGGCCATGCTTGTGGTGGTGGTCGTGGTGTTCGTACTCGCCAGTCTCCTCCGGGTGGTTCCGGTTCCATTCCAGCGACTTCAGGATGGCCTCAGGAATAGGATGTGGCGTGGGCAGGTGCTCGCCCTGAGGCTGGAATCCGTTCTCGTCGGCCGTGTAGGTCAGCTGGATGAGCTGGCCCTCCGGCGTGTAGTACTGCGAGGAGCCACTGGCGTAGTAGCCGCCGACTCCCTGCTCCTGCTGGGCAATCCCGTTGGACGTCTCGAACTGGTAGTTGTAGCTGCCATCATCCTGCTTCAGCTCGTTGACAAAGCTCCGGATCTCGGCATGGGCATCCGGGGAGTCCGAGGGACGAGCCTGGACGGCGAGCAGCACGGAGACGGTCACGGCCACAAATACAACGACGTTCTAAAGGGAAGGAGATGATTGACTGATGTATCCGATATCCACGAAGGAGGAGAAGGAGTCAACTTTGACTTACGATCTTCGACATTTTTGCCTGGCTTGGGATGAGATTTTTTGAGTTTGGTTGTTTGGTTGGTTTAACCCTAAGAGCTAAGCTGTGTTTGATGCCTCAGTGCCCTCGACCCGGCACTTTTATACCCCAGAAAATTCGAATTGATCTCCAACGAAAGTGAGGAAAGTGGTGTGTGCAGCCATTAGACCCGATGATGGTGATGATAATGATGATTGGAGCGACTCATCACATCACCGCATCGCCTCACATTTCGTAGCCGAGAGCCAGCAACGGTTGCAACGCCAATTATCTCGTCGCCAGGTGGCTTCCCATTAAGAGTTTTGAGTGAAAACAAAGTCCGCATCCACACTTGCTTGCTGACCCTTCAACTCCCTCGCCACCGTGGGTCAAGAAACTCTGCGCTGCCGGCGCTTAAGTAATTAAGTGTTTGTGTTAATTCATTAATTATCCACGGCCAAGTTACATCGGAGCATATACCTATATACATTTACGAAATCTGTAATGGACTCGCAGCGCAGCTCGCAGTTCCCATCCCATTTATCATGCCGCCGAGCATGGCATAATGCCGTCGGATCGAGATAAGTGGTCGCAATAAACAGATATGGCTCGTGCTGGGTGGGATGGGTCTACAAATTTATTGGTAGATTGGTGGGTTCGCTGGGCGTGAAATGGCCAACGGAACACCTCCAACCCCAGCTAATGGTTGCTAATTTCCGAGGGGAAGATGCTAATCGATCAGAATATGAAAGCAGCTTGGATATATCTTTTCATCGGCTTCAATTGTGGGTAAACTGGTTCCGCTCGTAAATTTTCTTACGAGGTCAGGGAGATTACTACCAGTAAAAGCACAAATTGATAGTAGATATGGATTAATTTAAAAACTTACATAAAAGGCCTCTTCCATATACCATTATGAAATTAAAAATAAGCATGCATTTTTCCCTTAAAGTCTCCTGAAAAAGAATAAATAATTTCCAGAGCCTCACAACTCGGGAATTTTCCGCCTGCACATGTGTAAATTTAATCTCCCTTCCCATGAGCCTGGAAAAGGCAATATTACACCCAGTATAATGCTGCGAAAGTGCATTAAATTTGCATCTGATGCACACACTTCTCTTTTGCGGACATACATAAATAAGGCAATATATTTTTGCTCGTTATTTTTACTGTGACACTTACACGCTTGTCCATAAAAGTTCTTTCAGCTTCGTGCTTTTAAATAAATAAAATGATGCTGCCTGCTGGGAGGGCTTCGCATAATTTAATTCAATCGGGCCACAATGAAAATCTTAAAGATACAAAAGCCCAGATAAGACATAAAGATGGCCAGACCTTTTAACTGCCTTAATTTGTCCATCGCCTGCGAATCAAATCAATTAGTAGTGCCATGTTATGGCATATTTGAGCCGAGATGGCGAAGGGAAACGGACTTGAAACATGCAAATTGAATCAAGTTTTTGATTAAAAATCCATCACCAGAAATGCAAATATACACGTAGCCATCCGCCCAAAAATCAAATGACGGAAAGCCAATTAATCGAGTTATTCAATAAATCTGTGTGCTGGCTCAAATTGAAGCTACAAGTGCGAATTGGTGGCCGAATTTGGCCCGCCGCCAATTGCCAAAGCGAATCGAACCGAAAGTTGCAACTACCAACAATTAGCAGACCCATTTCGTCTCTATGGATCCAAGGTCGCTTGCGGCCAGATTTTCGAAAGTCGTTGACTTTGTTTGGCGGCAAGCCATCCGTCCATATAAAAAAACCCCCCAAGGGCCGACCTTTCACGCCCAACGCCAACGCTTTCTGCTCGATATTCGATTGGGATTAAGATATACTGTCTCTACATCTGCAGCAGAACTGCCCAGGCCCAGTATGTCGCATCTTAAGCGTGGACTGACTAACAATCAAATGAAACTGAGACCTAAGCTGAGACTGTGTAAACGGCATGCGTTAACGTGGCCAGAAAGTCTGCAGGCGTCGCCTGCGATGACAGTGTTTTAATTAATTAAATTCGCTAAATGGATCAGCTGAGTGAATGTAGAGCAACGGTTTGGCCATAAAAATTCAAATGCCAATCGCTGACCAGACCGAAAAGCAGAGAGAGAAAACAAAACAGTCGAAATAGCTTTAAAAATGTATCGATAATCCTAAATAAATAATTTTAGTATAATAGAAACAAGTGATAAAACAAATATATATATAGCAAATAATTTGTAAAGAAATGTTATCAAAAGGGTTTAAAAATATAGTATTTGAAATTCCAAGATTCACAAACTATTTATTTTGAAAAAAAAAAAAATAGTATTATAATAATTTTAAAACCTTCAAGTTAGCTTTATTTTTTCTCCGTGCAGATGCTGCAGCGGTCGTAAAATATATATGCCCAAAGACATGACCAAACTAGGGCTAAAACGCTGCCATCAGAGCGACCTTCGGCGGGACTGGCTGCGAGCAGACCGGACTGGACCTGGACGAGTTGCCGCCGCCGAATGTGGGTCAATTAATGTGGAGCAGGTGAAGAAGAAACCGGAGAAGGAGTAGGAGTCGCCGCTCTGCAGCATGTCCCCTTTTTTATACTCCACTGATGCCTTTGCTGCCTCTTGTCTCGGCTTAATGCCCGCGAAGATGGATTGCTGCCCTAATGGATGGATGGAGGGCAGGAGCAGCATCGCAAGGAGAAGGAGCAGAGGAAGGAGCCGGGTTAAGTACAGCGGAAGCGGCTTAAGGAAACGCCATCGAATCGTAACAACTTTTGCTTTCATTTAAAGCCGCCCAAGCGGTAGGCACCGGACAATTGTGTCGGCCAGCCAAAAAAAAAAAAGAGCAAGCCAAATTGCCGAACAGCCGGTTTGAAGCATAAAAGCCGAAAGTAACACCAAAAAGGCCAGCAAAAACAGAGGGCAGCAAAAAGCAGATAATGCCCCCAATGCTTCTGAGAGCATCCCCGCCATGCGACATCGACATCTCGGCACATTCACTTTTGCCCCCCTCAGATCCATGCCCGGTGCCCAAGTTCACATCCACATTCAAGTCCATGTCCAAGACCAAGTCCCGGTCTGGTTGCCAACCAATCCATGTATTTATAAAAGGCCAACACAAATCTTATAAGGGAAACAGCATGCGCTGCGAGTCGAGCTCTCTTGTTGCCGCCGTCGACGATTTTGTTGCCACTTTAGTGATGGGCACCTTTAATATGGCTTAAAATAAAAAGGGAATACAAATTAAAGGGAGTTGGTAAACGGATACTTGATTAAATTGAAGGTTTATGTTTGGTTTTTTGAGCAAAGGAAATATTTATTAGCGATAGTCTAAGTCCTACGTCCAAGATTATAAGTTTAGAATTTTTTACAAACACTTTAAATTCAGTTCAAACCCTAAAATAACTGCAAAAAAGTAGCTTTAAAAAAAATAAATTGGTACATTTTGCCTATAGTTATAGTTTAGTTTAGTTTTAGTTAAAAAAGAGAAATCCAATTTTGATTAAAGATCTAAAAATATTATGTGGATTATGTGAATATATTCTAAAATATTAAAAAATGTTTTTTTTTAAAATCAAGTAAAAATTCTGTTAAATTTCTATTAGTGTAAGTTTTCTATTCATTCAAAAATGAAATAACAAATGTCTTACAATTTTATTATTTTTCAAACAAACTAAATTAATTTTAAATTGCCTTAAACTTATTGGGGAAAATTCAATCAACTATCAGCTCTGCGAATAGTACAAACTTTTAGCAGTAATTGACTCCCTCGAGCTGCGTGATTCCCGTGAGTCACGGCCCCGGCTCATCACAAGTTTTCTTATCAAAACTTAATACAAACTTGCCCACTCCCCGCCGCCTCGCCCGCCCGCCGATAAACTGTCGTACTTTCGGACAGTCTGCCAATGCTGGGAGCCGCGCGCGGCAAGGTCGTTCGTCTGCTTCGCGCTCTGCTCTGAGGTTGCCTGGCAGGTTACACCTCTCCGTCTCCCTTTGACTGCTCCCCTGCTCGTCCTTGTTAAGGTCTTCGTCCCGGCCTTTTTCACTTTTGGGCGCGCTCGGTGATTTTGTAATAAATGAATCCGTTGACCTAGCATGTGAGGTTCTTAATCGATTTTACCAATTCTGCGAACAATTTATTATAAAGTTTCGCATATGATTTGGCAGAAGGTCCACACCGGGCCGGGTGTAGGCGCAACTTTTACAAATGATCCTGGCTTTAAAGACTTTAAGGTGCACTTTAAAATATATTCTCAGGGAAGTCCCCTCTTCGTTAAGTCTAGCATTAATTGCGCTAAAAACCCCTCAAGAAAGACAACTATTTAATGCCATTGTATTTTTGCGTAGGTGCTAATCAAAAATTAACCCCCACCGCTCGGTTTTGGAATTGATTAACCGGAAAGTCGACCGACCGCAGCTTGAACAAAAAGGAGCATAAAGTTTATGGCCAAAAACTATCGCACACTCACAGACACACTGTGCGGCGCAGTCACCGAAATAAAATGTATCGGCGGAAGAGACTCTCCGTCTTGGCCGGGTTTTTAGTGCCCTCCGTGTATGTGTGTGAGAGGGGCAGTTCATGTTCATGTGCTGCGAATTATAAGCCATAGGTTGTTGTTGCTGCTGCCGCAGGTCGCCGACTGCGAGTGCCCGGCCCAAAATGATTGGCGTGCCAAAATGCTATAAATGCGCCGCCCGGCCAATTCAGTCACATTCATTCTCGTTGCGAGTTCACAGTGACAACAAGCCCAAATCCTAGCCCAAATCCAAACCCCAATCCAGCCCAAAAATGAACAAATTCGTAAGTGAAGAAGTTCGCCAAGCGAGAAGCCTCTCTAATCCCCTAACCGTATCCTTCAGTTCGTCCTCGCCGTTGCCGCCTTGGCTATCGCCTGCGTTCGCGCTGACTCCTTCGATGCCGCCGCCGAGACCAGGGAGTACAAGAGCGACCTGAAGGAGGACGGAAGCTATGCTTACCAGTACCAGACCTCCAATGGCATTGCCGGCCAAGAGTCTGGAGCGGGCGGATACTATGCCAGCGGCTCCAATGCCTACTACGCTCCCGATGGCCAGCTCATTCAGCTGACCTACACAGCCGATGCCAATGGATTCCATCCTTCGGGCGCCCATCTGCCTACTCCTCCTCCAATCCCGGCGGCCATCCTCAAGTCGCTGGAGTACATCCGCACCCATCCGCATCAGGAGTCGCGACAGGGTCAGGGACGATTCTAAAGGGGAGTTGGTTTCACCACCACATGTTGCGCGTTATTCGTCTTAGGCTTAAGTCATCCGAAAAAATAAACATCGTTTGAGACTACAAACAATCCCATAAAACACTGCAGTCGTTGTTAAATTCAGATAAGCATCCATTCACATCTGGGGCATTGCCAAATATTCGTTAATTTGTCGGTTGATGGAGTTGTGGCTTTTGACAGAAATTTTACGTCGATCGATGTTCCGCCTAAATATATTTTACATTTTTATCGACTTGCAGCTTGCAACTCAGAAAAGGTGTAATTTCCAACCCAATAAATCTTAAATATTATTGATCAGCAAGTCAACCTTGTTATTGTTGTTACATCGTTAACTTAATTTTTTAAAAGCTACAGTCAATAAGCTTATTTGTTAACATAATGAAAACTAAGACAGAAAAGCTATCCAAATTAAAACTAGTGCATTTTTGTAAATTAATTAAGATCTATTTCAAGTTCGACCCCATTGTCCACTAGCCTCTTTCGATATTTATTACTTTCAAAATTTCCAAAGTTGGCACTATTGTTTACTTACATTTAATTTATTTTCATTTACCGGCTTTGCTTAAGTTTTCTTCATCTTAATTATATTATTGTTTACTTATTTATTATTTTTCGTATTTTATTTCTTTTATTGCATTTCGCTAATGTCTCTAATTTACATTACACATGTCCTTTGGTAAACTGCAAGGGTATAAAATTTTCGAATTCCCGAATTTAGTTTCGATTCTTGTTTTAAATTTGAATGTTTGGCGCCAATGGGAAAGTTTGCCGGAAACCAGGGCGCCGGTCAAGTCATCGACAAGCTTTTTATGTGCTTTGACAGTCACCACGAAAGGTAGGAAATAAAGCAACAGAGCGTCTATCGACTTGGCGGAATTTTTAAACGTTTTTTCTTCGACTCAAATAAAAGATTAAGCTTTAAAAAAATCTTAAAAATTTCTATTAAGGAAAATTTTTAATAATTTTTTAAATCTTGTATGGTTTATTAGAGTTCATTCTTATTTTAACAAAGTAAAGTTTTCATTTAAATATTTAATACTAGAACAATCTTGGTTATACATTTTATATATTCAGATATTGTGTTATAAATATATGCCTTAAATATTATATTTAAATTTTTTTTTTTTTATTTTATACAAGAAAATATCGGAGTATACTAATATTGTGTGTATAAGACCCGAGCTCGCAGAAGAGAGATATAGTAGATCGTGGATCGTTGTGGGCTGTGGATTGTGGACTTTGTGGATTTCCGCTGCGATCGCGCTTCGTGTGCTCACCCGATCTTGCGTTCGGCTTTGTTTTTTCCGCCCGATGGCAGCACTGGTCGTTTGAAACTCGAAATTCAGCAACTGAATTTCAGTTACAAATTGGCAGCGGCAGCGATACGACGTATCCGACAGATACAGATACAGCTTTTGATTCGGGAAACGTGCAACGATCGCGTTGAGAGTTGAGCTGAGAACTCCGCTGGCGAATTGCACATGCAAAGTGCCGCGGTCAGTCCTGCATTGCAATCGATTTTCGGTTTTGCGGTTTTCCTCGCCACAAGTTGGCTCGTTAGCTTGGGGTTTTTATTTTATTTTGGTTTCGTTTGGTTTGGCTTGTGAGCCTGCGCAACGGCGCAGCGGGTTCTGTGCGCGTTGCATTTTCAATAAACGCGTTTGCTTTTGGCACGCTGCGTGGGCGCCATTCCGTGTGTCTGTCTGTGTCGCGTGTGTGCATTAGCTAATGTGTTTGTATTGCTAATTAAAACAGCAGCAGCAGCAGCGGCCACTACTGCAGCAGCCACTGCGGCAGCCACAAGAACAACACGAGCAACGAACGCGCAACAAAGTGTCTTCGATAAGTACGATTAACGAAAAGCATTCCGGATCGACAGCGCAGGTGTTTTCCCCGCCGCACTTTCCATGGTGAGTTTTCCACAACAACAGTTTCCCGAGCTGTGTGTTATCAACCTGTTGACCAGTGGCCTATTAAGCGCTCTTTTGTTTGCCCATTAGCGGTGGTCAGCTGTGATAATATTTATTACCAATTGCAATGCAGCACGGGAAAAAAAAATTGAACGCGACAAAACTGGATCAATTACGCGGAACTGAGGTGCTGATAACACCCGGGCGCCCCCTTTTTATATCAGGAATAATAGAAAAATATATACATATATTAATAAAAAAAAAGAGGATCGATTGGAATTAATTTTATTATGAAAAAAGATAAATAAATATATAATATAATAAAATTATGCAGTTGAGTTATAGAAGCTGAAACTTTTTAATCCGGCTATAAATTTATGAAAAATTAGATTAGATGCTTTTCTTTTAATTTAATTTAATAGCAACGCTTTAACGATTTTATATGATTCACTTTAAGCTTAAAAAGATTTCGTAAATATTTTCTTTATATAACAAATCAAGTCCTTCTAAAATAATTCTTGTAAAACTAAAAGAAACTTATCTTAAGAGTTTTAATCATTGGCCTTCGAAAATTCCCTCTTTCTATTTTAAAACTATTCCCAATACAACTCCCCATTAGTTCCTCATAGCCAAGTTACTCTGTACTCCACTTGTATGACGAAAATCGACGGTAATCGCAAGACAAATAAACAATTAATTAACGCGAGCATAATGCGGTAATAACGGCGCTCGCCTCCTGCTCTTTAAATCTGAAAAATCTTTAACTCTTAAATGTGTTTTTCAAGCGAGTCGGCCGAGGGTTCCATTTGGTTGCTTGGGGGAATTTGGGAATTGGAAGCCGTGTTCAGATCTTTGCCGATACGAATCAGATTCGCATTTTTCATAGCCGCCCAGAGCCAAATATCGAGAACAAGTGGGGCGGCTACCTGCCTTTTGGATTCTAATTCGGATTCTGATTCCGATGCCGATTCCGATTCCGAGAAGTCATGATATGCCCAATCTGAATCAAAGCGAACGGTCGGTCGGTCCCACCCCTCGGGGCTCGAGGCCAAAGAAATCGCAGGCAACTCTTCAGAGCTTCAAAGCGGCGGCTTAATTTAAATTGATTTTATTTCTCGTTCTCTCTCCCTCCGATTCGGTTTTTTTTGGCAAACATTTTGAAGTGTCAATTTGTGTTTATAAAACTAAAATTATTTATCAAGCACAGGCCATCGCATGTGGGCAGCGTAAACAGTTAATAGAAGAAAAAGCCAGGCACGCATATGTATTTTGTTTGTTACACAGGGAAGAATTTAAATGTCTAAGACAATTTTTTCAATTTTTAAAATATACAAGAATTTTTTAACCCCAAATTTAGGCATTTCTTAATTCTTTAAGAAGGCAGTTCCTTTTAAATATATGAAAACTAAGCTCTTCCTTGGAACTAAAATCATTTTAAAATTAGTCATATATTTGATTATTATCTCTCTTTATTTTCGGTGTACTCCGATCCGTGTGCATGTGGATATATATCGCGAATAGCACTGTTGGCTGTTGGCTGCAAAGTCAATTGCCAAATATGGCGGACTTGTTTGTGTGTGGTTTAATGTCACACTCACACACGGGGCCGCCGATAAGTGTAACTCTCTGACTGTCAATAGCTGAGCTTTGAATAAGGAAAGACCACTACTTGTTTCACCAAAACTCGCTGAAATAGTCACCCAACATTGGCGCTTCGCTAGCTGGCTTTCCTTTGTCTTCACACAATAAATATTGAAATTAGCATGCGTCCAAATAATTTATTCTCTAATTGTTATCTAAGCCTCTGGCCCTAAAAGGCCACCATCTCCATCTCCAGTTCGATCCTCGGATGAGTGTGCCAAGCCCAGCCAAGCCACCCAAGGCAGATCAGAAAAGAGCTCTGAAAAGAGCGGGGATTAGCTGGAAATACACTGTGACTAATTGGCCGAGAGCTTGACTAATGGCACTTGAACTATAATTAATTCGATTCTAACGATCTGCATCGGAATGTATTTAGTACTTATTTGCGGGGTAAAATATGTACTGCGGCTTCCATTGATGAAAACAGTTGGTAGCTTGGCATTGATTTTACACAGTCAGAGTTTGGAATTTCCCCTTTCGTTTAAAGTTTAGCGTTTTAGCATAATCGTATCTGACACATTTTGGTGTCTGCTGTCGATAAGAAAGTGTTTAGCTTTGCGAATATTATTCCCCATACTCTCTAACCCAAATGTTTATCATTTTATGGGCCAAGCCTAATCTTGATCAATGTGATCTCTTAATAAATATTTGATTTTCACTGGCTGTTTGGTGAATATTTTGAACTCTGCAGATTTCTTTAGATATTTTAAATAGTTTGTTATCCAAGAAATTTGATTTGAGTTTCATTACCGTCAGGTGCCAAATATATGCTACTCATCTGTTTTTCAACCATTTTTTCTCGTCATTCCGCGACATTTCTTCTGAGAAAACCGTGGGCTTGCCACGGCGAAGGGCAGGTAACACACTAAACCACTTCCACCTTATGCAATATCGCCGTTTCATTCTTTTGCGTCAGCAAGCCGAATGGAGAATACTAATAAAAATCGCGGCTCCCGCGCGTAATCCGCTGGCCAACCTACGATCGCAGAGTGTTCTTTGCATGAAAAGCAGCTGCTGCCGCTTAGAAACCAACCAAACAGCCACAGCAGCAAAAAATACAAAATAAGTGAAAAATAAGGTAAAATAAAATAATATAAACAACAAGCTGCGACGAAGTGCAGCCAACGCCGATGCAGTGGCAGTGAAGCAGCCGCTTATTTAATATGCAAATGAGCGCATAAAGGCGATTCATTGCTGGGAGAGCGAAGCCAAGATACTTGCTGAGCAGTAAACAAAAATGGCAGCAAATAATTGTTATTCAGCAGCTGACATTAAGGGAGGATGCGCGCTTGGCAACCGACATTCATTCATTCATTCACATTCAGCTTGATTTTTTGTATTGTCTTTGAGCCAGGCCAACTGCCCACGCAGCCCGGTGATTTGATGTGGCAATAAGCGATAATTATGCGAGCACAACGCGGCGTATGAGTAATTTGCGTTCGCAATTAGAAACAGGCGCCGACGTCGACGTGCTGAAATGTTCAGATTGCAAGTATTAATCTCAAAGAATACAACTCGCACACAGCCACAAAGGCTGCTGCACCAAAAGCCACCACCAGCGAGACCGCAAAAAGTAATAACAAATGCGGCCAGGCCAGCAGCAAAGAACGAAAACAGAAATAATAGACGGCGAAGAAAAGAATCCAAGCAACTTGACAAATGCTGTGGGTGTTCGTGTTGTTGTGGGCCCACGTTTAAAATTAATAATAAAGTACACTCAGTACACACACACGCAGAGCACACACTCAGTCGTCGCAGCAACGAAAGAGTTGAATATTGACAAAAAGCAGCAGAAAAAAGCAGGCCATAAGAATTTTGAGCGAAGCTGCTGGTTGTTTTATTTCGTGTGGCATAGCCACCAATAAAACTTAAACATGTAATAACTTTTGAGCAGTAGCTGGAAGGAAGGCATGGGCACTGGGGGCGGGGGCGGGGCTCCTCCTCCGGTTAATGTGCTCATCAAATAGCCATAAATCAGCTCATTTAAATTTCCCAAGCGCGTATGAAAATAATTGGAAGTCGTTTCCGAGTGGCCTAAGGTGTGTTTGTTGTAAATAATAATTTTTAGGATTTTTAATACAGGAAGCTAGGAGTTTAAGTGAATGGGTTTCAAAACTCAGCGTCTTTGGGTACACTGTAAGAAAGTATTTAGTTTAAAAAAAGCTTTTCTTGTATTAACAAGAATATCAGATTTTTATTTTAGTTATCCAATGGAACTTGAATAAACTTGGCCTTAAACTATATACATTTTGATGATACAATAATGCATAGGTGACGAAATATATAGCTTGTTGTCTCTCAATTTTTTCTTTGTGCACTCCTCCTTAATATTAGATTTTCCCCTTTAAAACTACGAAAAATTTAAATAAAAAAGAAATCGCAAACAAAGCGAAATTCGCCTTGCTTAGCTGCGTTCCCTATTTGGAAGTTCTCGCCCAGTGTCCATTCAAAAGCAGAGAGTAAGAAATCAAAGCGAACGTGGCGTATGCGTAATACAAAGGCACCAAAAACCACCGACTACCGACTGACGACTACTGACCCATCCGAAAGCAACCCACGCCAGCTCAAAGCCAGTCACAGGGAGACTCTCGTAAATTACCCAAACAAAGGCGGATAGGAGGAAATAACTAACCAAGTCCGAGTTAGCCGGCAACCACAGTGATTCCAGCCAGCCAGCCATCGCTAGCCGAGTTGCTGTTGTGTCCATTTAAGCCTTGCCAATTTTGGCAACTTGTCGACCACTTGGCGTTTGAACATCAGCGATCGAGAGATGAGAGCTCCAAGCTCTCGACCGCCCATACAATTTGTTTCCCATATTAATTTATCATTTATAAACGATTATTGTTATATAAATTAAATTGCGCGCCCAAAACAAATTAAACTAATAATAGGAAGCGTTTTTCACGCTTCGAATCGCTTAGTGCCATTGGAGGAGGAATCGCCCCGGCATCGGGGGGACGAGTGTGTAATTATTGACTTAGTCTTTGGGCTTTGTGGGTAGCCGACACTCAAAGCCAAGTCAGATAATTCGTAGAACCGCGGAGATAGGGAAAGATATAGCCAAACGGCACTTCCGCCCCCCGATTAGGTGGCCCAGTTAGCCAGGCTTTTGCGGGTCTGCCACTTTCTAGCCGTCCATTAGCCGCGTTTTGCCAATATCTGAAAACAATTTCTAGGGCGGCTTTGGCCATATTTGGCGATGGAGTCGATTACCTTGGCTCGACTTGTCAGCAGGTGAAATTTTTTATACGCCCGCCTAATTTGTATTTTTTGCCGAGTCTTTTTGTTTTTGTGCATAATTTAACCATAATCACCGATCTTGGAAATTTGCATTCTCTGCGAAGCCCGAAGACAGCAGAGGCAAGAGACAAATAATGCGTCAATAAAATGTCAGGCAAGCATCGAAGGTTGAGCAAACAATTGAAGGAGCAGCAAAAATATTCATTATTTAATGTTATTACTTATTGCCCTCCCTCGCTGGCAAAATCACATTAGTGTAAAGAACTTTGCGCGAATCAGGCAGGGTCACGGATGCTACTGCCAGGCATTAATGCGACTCGAGACAATATTTGGATGCCTTCGGGGATGGCTAAAATCAATCAAACTGATCTACGATGGAAACGTACTGGTCGCGGTACGATCGGGCCTTATTTGATCGGCAATTATCGGCTAATAAAGACTCGTTTATTTGTTCCATAAGTTGCATAACACTCGTACTCTGAGGTTACACTTGAAGAAACTTAGATAACCATAGGTTCTAGACCCCTTGAAATTAATTGAAATTGGTAACCAGGTTTATATTTCTTCTTGTGCAGATGTCTCGTCTAATGAATGATCAATTGGCAGGGTGTAGCCAACTTTTCGCTGTGCCTCGCATGGCTAATTCGACTCATTTATTTTTGCCTACTTCTGAAGTTTTATTACCCTCGAAGACCAGCATAAATATTTATTTGATTCGCTGAAGAAGGAGCGACATATGGCTATTGTCTGAGTCTCTTGTGCTCAAGGTCGATGGGGATTCTCGGAACATCTCCGACGGAGTCCCTTGCGGTGGCTGATTCTTATTAAAATTTCGCTAATTTACGAGCAGCCGTCGATTGAAAGCGGAAATTCTCGGCTAATCGACGACATAAGTTAGAGAGCGACTTGTTTACTAAATAAACAGCTCTCGCCGTCTCATTCTACCCGCCTAGTGCCCTCTCTCTCTCTCTAATCTCCCTGTCGGTTTCGGTTACTCAAGTCAAGTGCCGCCCTGGGGTTTGATTCTGCGGAGCAAAGTGTTTGCGACGGCGCCTTTGCGTTTGTTTGTCTGAGCTGCGGTTGCCGTTGCGGTTTTCGCTGCCGCCTCTAAATTCGAAAAAAAAAAGAAAAAACGAAACAAATTCTATTAAGGCCCGAAATCTGCTATTGATTTGCATCTATACGAGCGAGTGGATTGCCGGGCTCTTAAATTTGGCATTTGCGGGAACTTGTTTCACCTACATTGTTTTACGTTTCCGCAGCTGCGTGTGCGGCTGAAAGTATCTCAGTATCTTTGTATCTCGGGCTCTGCCTCTGCCTGCTGGCTGTTCTCGCCACAGAGCAAAAAATAAAGATCGCGTTCTAAAAATCGGGATTACGCGGATTAAAAGTAACATTACATTTTGCATGTTGCCATTTATCACGTTTTGGAGCTTAGCTTTTTATCGTGTTTGATTTTATTCATTGTAGTTTTTAAGCAAAGGCTATAAATAATATTTGAATTAAGTTTTCCCTTTAATTTTGACCCGAATGCACTCGCCACCAAAGTGGGCCCATCGGTCCAAGGTTCGTCGGAAGAACCTCGTTTGAACTTTGCTACCAAAACAACAATCCCCAGCCAAAGCTCAAGATTTGCATGGGCCCATCAAAACACGGCCAACACGGTGCCAATTACAAACCGATCAATCACATCGATCGCCCCCAAATCGGGGCGGACCTTAGACCCTGACGGCGTGTGTAACTGTGACCGCAGCCGCTGCAACGGTAAATTACAATAATTTATGCGGCCGCCTTACTCGCATTACAATAATAAATAAATAATAACGCAACGGCCGCAGCTAATAAAACGCGAGGAAAAAAAAGTGCGTAAGCCATAAATCGCCCGAGTGGGGAGACAAAAGCGGAATGGCCAATGGCCAATGCCAATGTTCCACGAGGTGATCGCTGGGATAAGTCTCTTCGGGGGGAGCTCAGACGGCAACGACTCATAAATTCATTTGTTTTCATTAAGCAATACGTTGAGAGGGGGGTAGGCCTCATCAGACACAGGAAGGAAACAAGCCATCGAAACGCGAATGCTCTTCAACTCGTGGGCGGGTAATTTTTGCAGCACTTCAAATGCCGTCCAAGCCATGTTGATTTGTTTACTTTAACAATTGTGTTTGGGCCTACATATGCATAATGCCATAAAGTTATTATTTTAACAAGTTGTATGGGAAAAATGTTGCCAATTTAATTATTAGTCAAAATAGATGTTGTTCAGTTTTGGCAGTCAAAGAATTAATTCAGTTTATTCAATTTTTTTTAATACTTTATGATAAGCTATAATTTTAAAGAGCTTTTAATTTGTGTTTATTTTATTATTGCCTTAACATAACATAACTTACCAAGATCTTTATATAACACTTTAAAGTGTTTTTGACTTCAACATACTGATATTGCATAAGATATAGTATTTATTTTATTATTCAACACTAGTTCTAGAGTAGATCCACTAAGAATCCAAATAGATAGCTAGGAATTTTATAGGTCAGCATAGCCCAAAAAAGAGGCAGTGTGGTCTAGCCCAGCTGTGGCTTCTTCAGAGAGCTTGCCAATGCCCGGCACGTACACGGATATCCGTGCCCAATGCCCATTCCATCCCCAAACCAAATCCGAGTTCCCAGTTCCCAGAGACAGCGTCGATTATCGATACCCAAACTCCCTCCGAAAGTAATTAAGCACGCTGAATGGACATGCTATATGGAAGGAGGCGGGGTTATGAGAAATCGGGGAAAAGCCCTAGCCTCGGGCTCTTAAAACCGAGTTAAGCGGCGCCTATCAGCCAAGCCATCGATCGTATGTGCTTTGTCAAATTGAAATTATGCACAGCTGATCCTCAGACAGGCAGATGGAGAGATCACTCGCTTATGCAATTGCCAATGCGCCTTGGGATCGCACGGGATCGGATTGAGGATCGGTTGGGATTGGAGATTGAAGACTGAAGATTGTAGAGCCTTGAAGTGGAGTGCAGGGAATTGGGAGCGCAGCCGTCAAGCGTCGAGCGATCGCTGACAATTGCAGACAGCTAATAACTTGGCGGCAATGAGCGATGAGCGATGGGAAATGGCAAATTGCTGATCACCGATCACTCTGCTCTGCAGCAGACGCGGCAAACACTTCCTCGAGAGCCGCAGATCCCTGCTAGTCATGTAACAGCTTAAAAATAATTTGCACAAATAAATCAAAGTCATAAAATGCATCGGGCATCGGGCATGGAGCATGGAGCGAAGATCAGCCAGCGATCACCACTTTCCGACACAGCCACAAACACTCCAATCGGATCGCAAAAAATGTTGCAATGCTTAATGTTGCTGCTGATTTTGCTTTGCTATCGCATAAAAGAATTTAATGAAATTTAATGAAAAGCTACACGATGGTGGACACGACTAGCCACGATCATCTACAGACCGCTATGAATGATACACTGGGGGAAAATAGTAGAGAAATAAGAATACTGCGAAGGAAATGCAATTATCTGATGGTTAACTAAAATCAACAGGAAATCTGTGAAGTTTACTTCATAAAGAAGACCTTTATATATTTTTTAGAATTTTCTGTAGTAATATTTATTTATTAAATTTTTATTTGTGTTACTTCCTTTTCTTCCCAGTGCACTTGTGTACTTGCACTTTGTTGCAATCACTGCCGTCTGCTGTGAATATGAATTTGTCTCTAGGACATTTTCGCAATTAATTGAATTATCGTCGTGAATGGCAAAGGCATCCAAAGATCGATCGGGGCGCAATCAAATGCGATCCGTGCGATCGTCGATCGGTTGGCAGGTCGGCGGCAGTCATACATATGTCTGGGCCTGGCCACATTTTCACATATCTTTTATGGCATTTCGGGTTGCAAGAATATGGCATTAGCATGGCTCACCGATCGCCGATCGGGGTGTGGCAGTTGCAGAGTCAGCAGAATTACAACTGCGAATGGCGAATCACTTGCCACAACCACAAGCCGCACTGTAAGGTTAAAGCCAACCCGACAAGCTATTAAAATCAGCCACGCTCCATTAGAGCCACGACGTCGGCGTCATTTACGCCTAATTAAACAAATTATTGCCTGTTGATGCTCAGAGCGCTGCAAGTGGCAAATTGCAAATTGCAAATAGCACATTGCGTTTGATTCGGTTCGCGGCATCGCGCATACGCCGCGTGGCCCGCCTGGCCCATGCCGCGAAATCTCACAATGAAATCTTAATTGTGAGACAATGGCCGCAGCCAGCTAAAGCGTTTATTATTTCATAAATAGCCCAAAGCGAGCGAATCGCCAAGAAGACAATGCAACAAAAAAGTAAAGTTAATGCTGGCAAGTATCAGGTTACAACTTGGTTACAAGTTCACGAGCCAACAATGAGGTGCAAATTGTAAGAGGATTGTAGCGAATGTGAAATACACTTATTAACTTGACTTTAAACTGATTTTTAAAGTATAAATCCTAAGCTGAAATCATCTGCAATCTTTGAGCTTGGTTATATATTTTTAGAAAATATTTAGTCTAGTTTTTGTAAAGGTTTCTTTATTACCTTGGTTCAAATATTTTTTTCTTTTGTAAAATATTAACAATAATTTTGATTCTGATAAGAAAGAATCTATATTTTAACATTTTATATATAATTTTAAGACAGTTTCCCATTGAAGGTATACCCCTTCTCGGCCACTGTCACTGCCACTTGGTGGCAAACAACAAAGGCAAACGAGCGGCACTGTGGGCGATGCGGCTGCCTGGAGATCCGTGGATGTGGATGTGCCTGTGCCTGTAGTTGTGGATGTATCTCTTTTTCAGCTTTTTCAGCTGCCAAGCGCCCCAATCTGTCTCGGGTCCGTGCCCCAAAAAGCAACAACGGCCGCGAAACATTGACCAACTAATTCGCCAGTCACGTGGTGTGGCCTGTGCCTGGTCAAGAAATGGGAGCAATCCGCGCTGGTTTTATATTTACGATTATGTATTTATTTTGATGTCGAATGCAATGTAGTTCAAGTTCGAGTTGGCGCTGTGAGGATCGCTGGAATTGTAAATTGTAAATTGTAAATTGTGGATTCAGGGATTGCGCAAGCGCAGCGCCTCTTGGCCGAAAGGTAAAAGTAGCGAAGGCTGGCTGGCCTTTAATCTCCGCGTGGTTATATAGTCGTAGTAGTACCTGTCAGTGCTGCGCTTTTCACGCTTGTCACCCGATATCATTCTTCCCCCTCCGGCACTTAATTTATGCAGTCAGTCCGAGCTTTGTTTAACTTTGTTGTTCTAACGAGAGACAACGAGTGCAGCTGCTGGCTGGGATAAATCTGCAAAATGTTGAACTTACATAAATGGCAACTGGTTGCTTAGCACTGGGCGGGAAAAGTGCCACACGGAAAACAAGAAAAGGTTCCCTCTGTGATGTCTACATTAATCTTAACTTAATGCGTTATCTTTATATTATTAGAGGAGTTACTAGAGATAGTCAGTGATTAATAATATTATAGTAGCTCATTATTCCCAGCAAAACTTTAATAAAGTCTGTTTTGAGATATATAATTGTAATATGTATGATATATATTTATTCCATAAACGTCTGTAACATTGACTAGAAGTAATAATGTTTCATGTTCAATTAAACATCGTCTTGTGACGACACATTTCCCCCGAGTCTGTGACTCACTCCACCACCATTTGTGGGCGACCCAATGACACTCGGATTCTGAAGCATAAAGGCGATAAATAAATAATAAAGGCGATAGTCACAAGATATATCGATAAGCCATGTTTGTATGATCGACGAGTATTCATGCGGAAGTACGAGTTCAGTTCAGATGCCGCAAACCACAAAAACTGTGAGCCGTGAGCTGTGAGTTGTGAGCTGTGAGTTGTTGGCCAAACAAATGTTTGTGAAGGACAAACAAAGACACGTATACCACGCAAAAAACTGTGGCAAGAATCACACCCAAATACCCGAGCTCAGCTGCTCCCCAAAAAGCCAAGAAGCTGACTAATCAGTTAAGCGCGAGCTGCGACTCTATGAATGAAGTGAGGAAAACAATTCCAGCCCACACACAGAAACTAAAAACTATAGAAAAAATGCAGAAAAAGCTGAAAAGGCTGAATAAAAAAACTGAAAACTTGAAATGCGGCAGCGGCGGCAACTGAAACCACAAGTCAATGTCAACGCGGTGGCAGCAGCAGCAGCAGCAGCATCCAAATCCAAATCCATCCGAGCAGCATATTCTCGAGCATCTGTGTGCAGCGCGGCCTGCATATGGCCAGCTCTTTTTTAAATGAATCACATAAGCACTGAGAGAAGTTATGCTAACGTAGATAAATTATAAACCATTATAATAAACAGCCAAAGACAATTTAAAAATTAACTTTTAAATGCTAATAGTTTTAAATAGCTTAGAATGAAAGGAATTCTTGAATATATATTAAATATTTATTACTAAATTATCCTTACTAAGACATTACTAAGATCTTGTTAATTTCCAGTCCACTAAAGTCAATCAAACTTTTCTCATTGTGTACCCTTTTGAGATTGGGCCAAAGTATGTAGGTTTCCGTGGCTCACTTCTTTTATGTGTCTTGCGCTTTGTGCTCATTGTTCGGGGCTTTGTGTCGGCTTGAACTTTTGTATTTTGACAATTCAAAGTTAAGGTCAACAAGGGATTTGAAATGCTGCAGCGGTGCATTGAACCTTTTTGGCAAGCGATCTCGTCTCGGCCCGGCTCGGCTCAGCATAATTAGCGCTCATTGTCGATTGGCCCTGGAAGCCGTCGGCAGCCAAACGATTTTTTGTCCACATTTTTCATGTGATTTTTTGTTTTCGGGCCACTCAAGTGGACATTGACCACTTCACTTGAACATTTGTTTGTCTCACTTCTATTTTTTTGGACACCGGCATCGGCATCGGCACCGGCTTGTTGCATGTTTTGGGTGCTGTCATAAGTGCAACATTTGAACATATTTATGCACTTTGTGGCATAGAATTTACAGCACCTGGAAATCAGGTGAGCAACTGCCTGCGAACACCACAAATCCATGACCCGCCCATAAATAAAACTTTCGCTTTTCCATTGTGTAAATAAGCGTGAAAATGGCCCATTAGCGCCGTATATTTTATAGGCTTACCACAGTTCGGTTTCAGACCCAATTCCAGATAGATGTACACGGGGGAAAAAAAGGAAAAAAACAAGTCATTAAGTTAATTCTAATGAAGTAAATTTATTTCTAATTTATTTAATTTTATTTAGATGAAAACAGGGAGAACCAAATCATTTTAAGTGCGTCTTGAATCTAATTTTTTAGTCTTATTCCTATAGTATAGATTTTTTCTCTTGGTGTACTAACTCCAACCTGATCGCCTATTTTTCACACTTCGCGCTTGCGCAAAGTCCCCCTGAATTTGAAAAAAACGAAACGGAGCCCTAAAACAAAAGAAAATTTTCCAATGACGCGCGGCTTTTGACACATTTGATGGGTTTTTCATGGGGTTCCAAGTGCACAGAGCGCTCTGTCATTGCCAGTTGAGTCTATTTAACCCGAAAGCCTGTGGGACCGTCCATAAATTCTCATCAAAGGTGTGGAGTCGGGGGTTTCCCCAGGGTTTATGCAGTCACCGATCTGTGACTCTGCCCGCGTTTGCTGTCAGATGTCAACTAGCGCCACGCGGCGATCTCAATGAAACCCAATCAAGAGAAGTCACGGATAATCTCCACTTTTTAAGTGGGGCATTGGGAGGAGGGGTCTGTCTATGAACGGAATAAATATTATTAAAAACATAGCGTTCTATTAAGTGATTGGAGTCTGCTGCTACCATATTTCTGGTGGTCACTTTTAATGCTTTTAAAACGCAAACAAGAAAGGTTTGTTTAAACAACATGGAAGCAACCTAATGAGTTTGGGTTTTAAGTTTTTATTTATAGCAAAACATTGGGTTCATTAAAGTGCTGATTAAACCAAATGGGATTATTTAAATTTAAAAAAATTTTTTTCTGAGATAAATTTAAAATTAAATGAAAACACAGCTAGAAACTAATGGAATATCATTATTAAATTTGACTATAAATAAATATTTACATTTGCATTTATCTAAGGACAATAAATATTAGTCTGCTTATTTTGTAAAATTATTATTATTATTATTATAGCCTGTTGCAATTTAAAATTTACAAAATCATCCACTTTGTGTGGTCTGTTACGCACATAAAATGTCTATAACAGCATCTTACAATTGTTTTCGTTCTGTATTTATTTTGTGAATTCTATTATTACACCAAGTATTTTGGTGTTATCTTTAAAGCCAGTAAAGAAGATATTTCTGGTGGATTACAAAATGTTGACTTTGGACTCATCCACTTCACAGCGCCATCTCCATCCGCATAGAATCATATATGTATGTAGTTTTAAGCGATCTCCGCTAGTTGGGTGATCTTTGTGGCTTGTGGTCATCATCAAAATGCAAAACCTACGCAGTATTTAAAACATTTTTCGTCTGTTTTCTGGTCCGTGGGCTGCATTTTATTTATTTTCGTAGTCAAACGTTCTTTGTTGACCGTACAATATACTCGAAATCCAAAAAATCATTAAACTTATTTGCTTTGTTGTGGCTCTTGAATTTGGCTGTTGAACGCCCACGAGCTCGGCTCTCGAGTTGATGGGACTGTCCAGTTGGCCAGCTGGTTCCAGCCGAAGCTGTGATTACCTTAGCCCCGGCTAATTGACGAATTAAGTCGAGTGGAGTAAGTGCAAATGAGGCGGACTTGGCCACGCCCTAATTGCTCAATTTGCGACGCCTCCGAGCGGACGAGTTGCCGAGTGGCGACCTTGGCGTCTGCCACTTAAACTTGACATATAACCGAAAATGTGCAAGGCGGTATCCTTAAAAAATTATTCCACTTTTTTCCACATTTCGCTTTATGAATGAGTTGCTTGGAATTGAAAACGGACATTCAGAAATACACAGAAAAAATAAATACATTTTTCCTATAATTTATTTTTGAATTTATTTTAATTATCAATAACCTTTTTGTAGGCGTTTGACAGTCAAATTATTATCTTTAAAAATAACACACAAATGTAATTCAAACATATTACACGTGGTTTTCCTTTCAAAATTAAAAAATAATTTAGTTCTGTGTACCCATAAAGGCTATAAAATGTATCCCAGTTTCAAGTACGCCTGAGTTTTCGTATTTTTAGCGACAGTAACAACAATCGACAGTGCCACATGGAGCTGTAAAGATGTTTTTACCGATTTTAGAAGCCATAAGGTCAATGCTGAGCGCCAAGATCGTGTTTTGATTGCAAGTCGGAGACGGAGACGGAGCCGGAGACATCGTCGCCATATGATGTTGCTGCTGTCGCCGGCGTTGCTGCGATGCGATATTGCTGCTGCGCCGTCTGTTGTCAAGTGTTATGACTCCAACTCCATGATTTTCTGTATGTCTTTCTGTTTTTTTTTTTTTTATTTCACATTTTCTCAAATCGAAAGCTGCAACAAAGCGTCTGTTCTGTTTGGAGTTTGAGCTGCTCGGTTCCCAGACACATTCTCACACTCTGCGCCGTTTGTTGATAAGGCAGCTTATAAACAATTCAATATAAACTATATGAACCAAGACAGATCAAGATGTTTGCCGGATGACAGGGATAAATTATGCTATTAGCCTAATGATACTTTTACCAAGTTTCCATTTTCGTAGCGCTTTTATCAGCAGCAGCAGCAGCCTTTACTATTAAGTGCAAAACACTTTTCTCAATGGCTGTTCGACTGTTTATTTTATTTTTTATGCTTATTTATTCGGTGTGCTTTTGTGTAGACATCAGCATGCAAATTCAATGTGACGATGACGACGGCTGCCTGCAGCCATAAAAATTCAATACAAATTTATGAAAACTGTGCAGTCACCTTAGCAGCAGCAGCAGCAGCAGCGGAGGCAGTAGTGGCGGCGACACACCCGTTGGAAATGTTAATAGAAAAAAACCCAGAGACGTCCACTCCGGCTTCCACTGCAGCTTCATTTGCTACAATTTGTTACAGGTGGCGGCCAGGCCAAAATTAAAAAAATAAAATATCACATGTGGAACGACCTTGCGCCGATTGCAACAGATGTGGCTGCTGCCCAAGTTGATGTTGCTCTTGCCGCTGCCATTGCCGTTGCTGTCGATGTTGCCGCTACGGTAGTTGATCTTCAGCTGTTTACATTCGTAAATCCCCTCAAGCATGCTTGATTTCTCAGTCCAGTTTCTGGCCAAGTTGGTCAAGTGTCCTAGCTTCTAGAGGTGGCAAAGCATTTCAGTTTGCTGTAAATAATAACATTGAAATTATCGGACCTTGCCTTATTTCCAATTGAAATAATCTTGATGTATTTATATTCATTTTCTACATATCAATAGCAATACCAGTAGATAAGAGGAATGCACCTGCCCAGCCCGAAAATACCTTTGATTCGAAGCCCTGCCCAGAAACATGCAGTTTGCACAACATTTAATCACATTTAGCCATTCGGCATACGCCCCGTGGGCTTTGGTTAATAAGCAGCAACATAATTTATACAGAAATATTATAATGTCGCGAGACATTGAAAACGATCAGGAGGGGACAGCGGAGTGGCTTGGATTGGCTGAAAACTGTTGAAACCGGTGAATTATTACTTGCACTTTAACATGGCTGGGAGCGAGGCGATGACGAGGGAACTATTTCCACAATGGCAGCCGGCAGCGAGCGGCGTGAGCAATTTGTGGGCATTTACTGTACGCCATTCGATGCTCGGGTTGACATTTTATCGACGACGCCAGCGAGTCGCCACCGACACCACCTGTCGGCGGAGGGGGACCAAGTCATTTGCGCCTGTCAACGCCCCGATTTTGTCCGAAATCCATGACAAGATAAATGGGCAAGTGAGCCGGGCTTGCACCTTTTTCTCCAGGGTCCGCACAAATTCTAATTAGTCTCCCCCGGGTTCATTAACATTTCCATACCGAATCCAATTCCCAGGCAGCCGCTGCTCCCTTTGCCACTTCTTAACAACTCAATGCCGATTTTACTCGGCTGCCGTTTCGCAATAAATATCAACAATAGTGGCGATGGCTGGCTGGGCTAATGGAACCAGTTTAGAGATAAGCATTATTAATTTATCGTCCTATCACTCTCGGAAATTCATAGCCGCTGTGCGGGTGTTGTGCTAAATAATTTAGAGCCCATTCCCAGCACGCTTAGACCAAGCACACTCAGTTACATAGTTCTGGGTTAAGAAATCTTTAGATTTAATAAGTGTAAGAAGAATGGGTCCTCAGGGATACATTTAGGGAACATACATAACTAGTTAAAATTCATTTATAAAAGAAAATATGCCTAGATCTTTTCGATATCAATATTAATAAAAATTTCTTTGATATTTTTAATTGATTTTATAGCAATCAATGATTTTATAGCCTTAGTTTTTAATTTAAATCACTATAACAATGGCACATGATAGATCCCCCCACTTGACTTGATGCAAATCCTAAATATTGACTTACTTGATTACTATAATCATAACTTGTACTACAAATGTTTACCCGCCTTACAAAACACAATAATATTTATCTGTCGCACTGATCTGCTTTATTTCACAAAGTCATGGCAAAATTCCCGGTTTTTATCAACCGAATCGATTAAATCACTGCGAAAGCCTTTAAAGGGCACAATTTGCATAGGTTAACTGTATAAGATGGCTATCACTCGCTAATTGGTAGAGCTCATAGCCCAGTTGTGTGGCACAGTGTAGATCTACATTCAGCAAGCGAAATTTCAACGAGAACAAGATACAAAGTGGCCTGTGTTTTGATTGAGAACTCGTTTTTGTTTTTTTCCAGAGACTTTTACAGAGAACTCTCCTCCGAGTCGGGGCACTTTGCCGGCATTATCGGAAATATCATGTTAAGTGACGACTGACAATAAGGCATATCGCAAGGATGTCACTTTGCAATGCCTGTCCATTAATTTGACGGCGTTTTATGTGATTTCATTAGCGCCGCCGCCTCAGAACGTCGGATGCCGATCCCACAGCCTATGGGACAGGGCAGCCTTTTAAAAAGTCAACGATAATAACACAATAACAGCGAAAAACAATAAAAACAATGGCAATAACATGAGCATTTAGCGCGCACACAAATTATAATTTCAAATAACGCAAAGTGCCACTTGAGATCAGAGCTCTTAACAGATATGTTAGGCATTTTATAGCGGCTCTTTTTTGTTGTATTAATTTTGTATATTAATGAAAAATCTTATTTTAATATGCCGCGAACCTAAACGACAGCTTTTGTCGGCGACTAATCGAAAGTATTGAGTGCCGTACGTATCGAGTGTAAACAAATTAACGAGATCGTTTGCTGGTAATTGAGGGGCCTAGATCTAGATGCCGATCTAGAAGGCGGAACCCGCCAAAGGTTGCCTTTGATCGTGCCTCCTCGAATGTTAATCCAAAAAATCGAATATCAAAAATCGAAAACTGAACAAACTAAAAATCTGTTACGCCCCTTGGCGGTTGTCGTCGGACTGGGCCAAAATTAATTTATGACAATTTCGGCCCGAGGCCTAGAGAACCGATCGTAAATTAATTAAAACGTGGCGGGGGTCTGGGCTGCCCTCAAGATATGGAACGACGCGTGACAGGGCGACAATTGAAGGGACAGGGCCCCCGAAATGCAATTCAATCGCAGCTTAGACCAGTAACTAACCGAATTTTCCCATTTTCTGATTTTCCCTTACAGATTCCGAGCACGAGGAGCGTTCGGCATGACGTGAACTGCTTAGATATTCCATGCAAGAGCCGAAACCCTTGCAACTAGCCGCCATAATCGATCGCCTCGCTCCGGTTCGACTCGATTCGATTGCCCCTGTTTTTGGGGACGTGATCATCCGCTGTCCCGTCAAGGGAGTCGTCCCAAAAGAACCGAGAATCCAAAGCGACATCCAAGATGGACTCACGCATCGGCCTGGACTACATCGTCGAGAATCGTGACTACATAGCAAAGCTGGGCGCTGCCCTGGACACGCAGAATGCCACCGTTAAGAAGCAGGTCTTTGAGCTGCTCTCAGCGCTCTGTGCCTACAGTCCCGATGGCTATGCCCGTGCCATCGAAACCCTCGAATTTTACAAGGTAATTAAAAGTTTTTCTGAAAAGAGTATTTTTAAATTTATTATTAATTTTTATACAGAATCTCAAGAAGCAGCGATACCGCTTCAAGATTGTCATCAACGAACTGGAGCTGTCGAGTGCCGCCGCCTCGCCGCCACTGGATTACCAGGCCGCCCTGTTGGCCTTCATCAACTGCGTCATCATCTCGGCGGCCACGCTGCAGGAGCGGATTCGCATTCGCAACGAATTTATAGGTGAGCTGAACCCATAGGAAATACCTAACATTATAATACAATAACTGACCAAAACGAGGGAGATAAACCCGCAAAAGTCAACGGGCTGTTCACCGGCGATTGTCTCTGTGCCATTGGTGCTGTCTTCGATTTCATTGATTTGATTGATGTGCCCGCTGATCCAGTGCTGCGGCCAGTGGCCTTGACCGTATGAGCCCGGTCGACTGTTTGGCCAATATACACATATACTGTATACTGTATAAAGTATACAGTTTGCGTGACACCGAGTCTCCGGATTTCTTTCGAGTCTCCCCGGTTTCAGGCAGCCACACCAGCGACCCTCGGGGGCTGCGCTCGTTGAGGTTAGATAATGACAGGGTTCGGACTCCGTAGATGCGAAGAGCCGAAAATGCCAAATCGCCTTTGTGATTCCGAGTAACCTTAGCACGTGCCGGCGATTAGGAGGCGCGCGTCTTTAAGCCAGTAATTGCTCTGCGAAGTCATTTGAACTGGAGCTGCGAAAATCGGTCAAACGAACATTGTTTATTTATTGCTGATTTATTAATTGTGGCAAAAAAGTTGTCGGGTCATCGGGGACGTTTTGATTCCAAACAAAGATTTTGGAAATGAAAAACGCTACTTGCAGGCTAAGTGCCCATTTGCACCTTAATGATTTGGCAAACTGTAAAAACCAAATGTGCGGAGTGATTTATGTGGATTTACGGATAAATGTCCTCTTAACGACCTATTTTTAAGTAAATATGTAAGGGAAATGGAAAGTATTAATACCAAATATTAACTAATTTTTAGTTTTCCTTGGCTTCTTTTGATAAATAAGTGCTTCTTATAAACTCTCAACAAAAACATCTTTATCTTAAAGCCTTAAGGCAACCAGCAGACAAAGTAATAAATCGAAGAGACGTGACCATTTGAAGTTTTTGGCATAGATTACAGTTTGTTTATTTATGTCGATAGAGTTGAACACCCAATCGTGTTTGTAGTTTAACTTTTAATATGTTTCGAACGTGCCTCAAAACTGTGGCAAGCTCTAGGCTCAACTTCCCCGAGACTACCTCATCCGCAAGTGAGAAGCAAAAGGAGAATAAGCGCACAATAAACAAAATGTACTTAATATGTAACAAGCAGTCTGTTGACAAACAAGGGACTCATTTACATCCTGTCAGTGGCAGATGCCACTCCCTCTACCCCTTCCGCTTTGCCTCCACCTCCTCTGCATCGGCGGCACTGAGCCCCTATTTGTTCAAAGTTCATGAACTGCCCTAGAACTTCATTCCAGTCACCCCACCTCTGCTATATTTTTCCTTTGCATTAACAGTGAGATATCAAAAACATGAATTTATAAATGTTAAATAAGTTTACCTTGAAAAATTAAAATGGTAAACACTTTTAGTAACCTCATTAAATGAATCAAAAAAGTGCCTTTGTCCATATTCTTAATAATATTTTGAAATTAAATTTTAAAATCCTATTGTTATGGTATAAAATCTTAGAATTTTCCTTAAAAAAAGTCAAAGTACCCATTAATATTAATTTTACCAACAACCTCGAATTCTGCGAGTGACAAATGTAGATTCTTTGTATGGAATTTCCACTGTACCCCGGCAGTCGTCAACCCGACTTTCTGACTTTGATTGAGCGCGGCGGTGCGTGCGTAGTGGCTGTTCCTCCTCCTCCTCCTGCCCCTGCCACTCGCCGCTGTCTTCGATGATTCCTTCTGCGCAGACGCAGCACCACCGCCGAAATGTGCATCGAGTGGCGGAAAGGCACTGCACTGGGGTTACCAAGAAGCGAGAAGCGGCGTTTTTATTGTTCTTAATTAAAATAAATTGAGCTGCGCTTTTTCAGCATTACAAGAACACAATGCTCGGGCGGCCAGCAAGACAAATACGAAATCTCAACGGCGGCTGTGACAAAATGTAAGTCACGCAGTGGCCGCCCCCTCGTTTCAACGGAGTCCCAGACCCCAGCCCCACAGATACCCCAATACCGATTCCTGGGACATTCCTGAACGACACATTTGACAAGCAACGGCCGCATTTTGTTTGGCAATGAAACGGAGTATTCAGTTTCAAGGCTGTTGGCCCGACTTTGACTTTGTCTCGATCCGATTCTTTTCAGTTTTCTGCTTTTCAGCGCTCTGTTTGGATATCTGTGAGTTTCCAGGAACGAAGCAACGCCCCGCAAATATTTGCATTTTTCAATCATTCCGCAAAAAGGCCTGTGCGAGGGGCTGGCTAATGCCACTTAAGTGCCCAATTATCGGCTCCGAACGATTCCAGTTCTCGGACTCCCCGACCAACCCGGCAACCATATAGCCATCATATCTGTTGTATGTCATCTGTCAGGCCATAGCTGCCGGCTGTGAGGCATTTGCTGGTGCCTGATTTATGCCCCATGATTTTCCACTGTGTGGCACGCAAAAGTTTTTCCCATAGTCGACCATAAATTTATTCGCTCAACTGTTTCGCTGGCAAAATTCAATTTCAATTGATTTATAAATCATCAACAGATTTACAGTACTGTGAGTGAAATATTTAAATCGTTTGGCGAGAATTGATTTTCGCGCTGTTGAGTTTTTCGTCGAGTTCCTTTGGCTCTGTGACATGGCATGTTATTAAACAATTAATTGTGGTCTTGGGCGTGACCCGATCTAAACAATTGTTTGTGCTTTACACAAGTGCCCGCTCCTTTAGCTGTAGGGCATAAATAGTTGGTATTGACCATTCGTCAGTAAATTACCCTTTTACAGTGAAAAAATAAAAGTTATTGTAGGGTTTAAAATATATTTTATGTAGCAGATATATGTATAAACATATGCTTACCAATTTTTTCCCCCGTCTGTGTTCACCGATCAGTGATCCCTCATTCTAGTTAAGATCTCTCAACTTCCGAACAGTCAAAAATAAATTTCGATCGGGACAAAGAAACTTTTACTACACTCACACACAGCATCGCACACGCATCTTAATTGTGCGCCTTTTATGGTTTTCAATTTCAAACAAATAAAATGACAGTCGTAAAACGAAATTATGAACGTCAAGGCGCCAAATAAGGCGGATCGGGGACTTGAGGGACATAGCACAGAAGCGACAACGACTTTCACGAGCTTTTCGTAATTAATTTTTTTATTGTTATTATTATTATTTTGTATTTACAACACACGGATAGAAGTGTGCCCCAGTGTGTACGTGTGCATAAATTGATTGGTGAGTGCGCGAATAAAAGCAAAAAGGCGAAAAAACGAGCTTGGCCGGAAGTCGCCCGATCGGGATGCATGGAACACTGGTCACTGGACACGGGACATTGGGCGGGCCTTGGCTGAATCGCCTCCTATGGAAAGCCCCATTCTCCGGGAGGGGGGGAAAACAGCGAATCATCTCCACATTACTCATAACCAGAAAAGAGCACAACTCCAACTGCGGCTGTGTTGATAAGCCCCATTAGTTAAAGCAAATTGTCCACTGAAAATCGTAAATTTCCAACTGTTTTGGGGGAATTGTGCAACCAACAAAGATGATAATAGACTTGAGTATTTATCACAAAATTAATTTAAACTTTTCTGAGCTAAATTGTACATTTTATTTAAATTGGTAGATTAATAGCGACAAATTAACTTACATGGACAATATATATAAAATCTCAATATTTAAATCTTTAAAATTAGTTAAAGGTTTTTTTCATGAAACATTTTTATAAAATTTATGGAAAGTTTAAGAGCAAAGTTCAGGAAAGTCATAAATTGTCGAAAAAGGCCATGCTCATTTTTAATAGACAATATTTATTCATTGAGTAATTTCCCACAAAAACCAATCAAAACAAACACATAAAAAATGAACAAAGTGATTTATGTATTGGAAATTAGCATAAACTGTTTTTATTTTAATAAATTTTAGGTCTTAAGTTCATGTTTCGTATTTATGAAAGCCGGCAATAAAATGCAGAGTTAAAATCGTTCATTTTTATAAGGCCATAATATCAATGATCCTTTCGGTTTATAGATTGGGAATCCCTGGAATTTAACCATTTGCAATTTATTTTTATTTACTTTTTTTTAATGGTTTTTCTGACACTTGAATTCAACACCTCCAATTAATGCTTTTCTCCTTTTGTCTTGCAGGTCTCAAAGTTTTGCCGCTGCTCAATAACCTAAGGTGAGTACTTCATCTGCCATCAGGAGGACGATCAATAAAAGTTTTTTATTTTGTGCGAATTAAAAACCCAGAGACGAGGCATTGTCGAGCACCTACGTACATTGTCTGAGGGCGTCGGTGAATTGATATTCCGCTGCGAGCGTGTGAAGATCGTTTGGCCAACAAGTCGTTGGGTGAAAAACCCTGAAAGTCTCCCACAATCAGGCAAATGAGTATCGCAAACAGTTTAGCGATTTTATGTTTTATTTGAACGCACATTTAATTTGCATTCGAGACAAGATCAAGGTATTCGCAAGGGACCGTCTTCAAAAGGGGGGCGGATCGCTAATGACCGCTCAGGCATTCGTCAAAACTGAAGACCCCAAGAGATGCCATCGGATCGGATCGAGTCTTATGTAAATAATTTGCGCTGCTTTCGAGACCCGGCGGCCAACCAATTAATTCAATATTTAATTAGTCAACAATAAATCAATTAGTTGGATGCTGCTCGCCCCCCGCCGCCTCACCCTTTTCAAAACGGGTTTATTTATGGCCCTCTGGTTGACAAATTTGTAGCTCTGTCTAGCTGTCTCGCTGTCCCTCTGTATAGGAAACGAGGGAAACTAACAAATTCAATTAAGTCTCTGAAATAGTTCAGGCCCAAAAGCGAACAATAACAAACAAGCTGTCCGCATTTGCAGATTCCTCGGAGCAAAGTTGACTAATTGATTGTCTCATGCCATTTGTCTTGTGGCATTTTTCCATTCTTGAGTGACGGAGTGACTGCCTGAGCGAGGACCCCCTTCGGTTCTATTGTTATTAAAATTTTAACGCGCTCGCATCAACGAAATGCGTAGTTTCTGGCGCTATTTAATTTATTTGGAATTTCTCGAATCTCAACGAATCGCTTTAAACGTTTTCATTGAGCCGCGACGCGCTTTGATTTCGGCCCGCCTTCGAGAGGAGGATCACAATTTATGGGCGTCCGGCGACTGCGTAGCTTGGAAGCTGCCCAGATGCTTTAAGCGGCTTTTAATTGTTCTCCTTATAATGAGTTCTAATCGAATCGAAATCTGATTCTAAGTTGTTTATCAGCGCAGGAATGATGGATGTGCGCTTGTATCGAATTACCGTCAAACTCTCATAAATGTCTGCTAAAAATAAAACTCTAAAGTATCGCATTTCAGTGGATTAATATGGCCGTGTCAAGAATAGACATCTGAAATGGCGATAGAATTTTTATTGAGAGTCTGAGAAGTCGGAAATTGAAATTGGGGATATATTTTTAATGAATTGTGTTCTTAAGATCCCAGGTACTTGAGCCGTTGTATTGGTAAACATAATAATCCAACCTTGAAAGTGAATGTTCTTGACTTTCAAGCTTTTTGGGTTTGGGTTGTTTTGTTATTTAAAAATATTCGTTGGCATACTTATGGAATTAAGTCCCCGAATAAATAATATATCCTTAAAAAATAGCCTTAAGCTGATATTATCATATTATATCCCAAAGAAAATCTCATACTTTTCCTTTTGGCAACTCAATTTCCCTAATATTTTCCGCTTATAGGAAATTTAATTTCCACAACATTTTCCGCTTCCAAATATTTCAACGAACTCAAGTTCGCTTTAAGGTTTTCCTAGCGGCTTCCGTTTTAAGGTTTGGAGTTTGGCATTTCGGTTGCCCAATTTCCCGGCCCCCGCATGGCTCCCTTAAATCCGTGACAACTTCCGTGACGGACTAAAATAGAAATCGGCTGACTAAACACCAAAACAATGGAGAATCACGTGCTGGTGGCCGGGTGTCCAAATGGGCCCGGCCCGATGGATGTTGACGAAGTGGCTCCGCAAAATAAAAGAGACCGCATAGCGAACTCCTGCGCGCGCAGCACGTGGCCGCCAAAAACAACACGGCACGGACTCGGATGGCTCCGAGGCTTCGATGTTGCGATGTTCGGAGGCTCTCCTCTCCGTGCCGCCAAGTCGTGGCCATATCTCACACGGAGTCGTGCCAGCCTGTCGCGCGCCGTCCTGCCGCGTCCTCGTTATTGCCATTCTGGCCGTGCTCTCGTCTCGTTCGAACTCTGAACCGCAATAGTTTGCCGTTTCTGTTTTTGGGAGGCAATTAAAAAGGCCAGTTCCAGTCGCAATCCCAGTCCCAGTCCCAGTCGGTGCATGGATATCAATTGCCGGGCCAAAAGCGGAGCTGAGCAAGGACATTGCGCAAGGCTAACGATTTTGCACGCCGCGAATATGGTGTGCCAGTGAGTTGACTGCCAAGGCTGCAACGTGGAGTCGTCAGCATCGCCCTCGCCGCCACCATCGCTCTCCTCCGCGACGTCGTCCTCCTCCCCGTCGACGTCATCCGTATCCGTTTCCGCTTCCGTGTCGCCAGCGCCATCGCCGCGGCACCTGCAGCGACGTCTAACTTTCTGCGGCTCGCTGTCTCGCTACAGCTGCGCCGCCTTGCAACTGGTGCAGAATCTTAAGTGAGTCGTCGTAGGGCCGTAGGCAGCCTCCGAAAGGTTACTCAATGTCAGGCGTTCAGCGTTGTTGTTCCCTATCGATTCTGGCAACCGTCAACTACTTGTGGGCATCCCCCTCTCTAACCCCATATTTATTTACTGCCAGATACATAACATAAATAAGAAATCAATTAAATCGCAGTGAGAAGTGTCAATCCGACCGACTGCAGCTTACAAATTGCTAGCAGCCAACTGAATAATTAACTCGGATCAAGATTTTCTAGAGCTTAACCCCTTAACGCCTTAATTTCCACATTGCAGAAAAGTCGCACAAAGTGTGGGCGATATTATCGTACAATTGGACGTATTCGTGGAGCAGCAGGAATGCGACGAGGCCCAGAGCCTTCAGGCGCCCGATGGCATCAATCTCAACTCGCATCTTGATGTCTTCTATGCGATACTGCGACAGGTGAGTGCCATGGCGTGCTGCGGTGCAACATAGCGTATGAGTTGTTTCCTGATGGCGTTACGTATACGCAAAGCGGCCGCAAGGATTTGACCAAGGTCATTGGCCATGCAAGCGGATCAAGGGCATTTTTCGGAATGCTAATGATGTCCACTAAGGTCGCTCAATAATTACAGTGGAATTTCCTTAACTGTGGAAATTTAATTAAAGCAAAAAAGTTGTTTCCGTGCTTAAAAAAATTAAGTTTAATAATTATAATACATAATTTAAATATTATTTCTTTGGCTTCCAGGTGGCCGACACGCCACAGGAGGGGCCATTCCTCAGCCTTCTGCAGCACCTGCTGCGTATCGATCCCAAGGAGCCGCTCAGCGACATCATCTGGGACACCACTGAGCGCCTCGTTCATCGCGCCACACTCCTCGAGAGCCACGAGGATGCAGTTCGTCTGCTACGCACGCCCAGCAGTCAGAAATTCGCCTGCCAGAGCTGCCGCGGCAGCGATGCCAGCAGCCCCACCCGCAAGCCTTCGACGCAGCCAGGGGGCGTGGCAGTTAAGCCGCCGCCACCGCCTCCTCCAGCGCCTGCTCTTCCATCTGCACCTGCTGCACCACCGCCCCCGCCTCCGCCGGTAAATGGGGCCGCTCCGCCACCTCCTCCACCGCCCATGGTTAATGGCAGCGCCCTGCCACCGCCGCCGCCTCCTCCAGCTATGCAGATGGCCTCGCGGCCCAGGACACCAGATCCCAAGGCCGCGGAGACAGTGAACACTGCCATACTGCTGCCCCAACAGGACACACCAGCGCCCAAGGCCAAGATGAAGACCATCAACTGGGGCAAGATTCCGCACAACAAGGTCCTCGGCAAGCAAAATATCTGGAGCATAGTAGCCAGCAATCACCAGGACAGCCCGATGCAGGACATCGACTGGAACGAAATGGAGGGACTCTTCTGCCTGCAAACTACCAGTGCCCAGGGATCCCCGAAGTTGGGGAGAGACGGCAGAGATGCTTCCTCCGGCTCCAATGGATGCGATACCCTGGACCGAAAGTCGAAGAAGGAGTGCACGGAGATCACTCTGCTGGATGGCAAGAGGAGTCTGAATGTCAACATCTTCCTGAAACAGTTCCGCACCAGCAACGACGACATCATCCAGTTGATACGACAGGGCGCCCACGAAGAAATCGGAGCGGAGAGGCTGCGAGGTCTACTAAAGATTCTGCCCGAGGTGGATGAGCTGGACATGCTGAAGGGCTTCAACGGGGACCGGGGGCGACTGGGCAATGCCGAGAAGTTCCTGCTCCAGCTGCTGGAGGTGCCTAAGTGAGTTTTCTTGAGATATTCGCATCTCCCATAAATCTCACTTTGTTTTTATTTTTAGTTACAAATTGCGAATTGAAAGCATGTTGCTCAAGGAGGAGTTTGCGGCCAATGTTGCCTATCTGGAGCCCTGCATCAATGCCATGTTGTATGCCGGCGATGATCTGCTCAATAATAAGACCCTGCAGGAGGTTCTCTACATGGTTGTTGTGGCTGGAAACTTCCTCAACTCTGGCGGATATGCAGGCAATGCGGCGGGTGTGAAGCTATCCTCGCTGCAGAAGCTCACCGACATCCGAGCGAATAAGCCGGGAATGAACCTCATTCACTTCGTGGCCCTGCAGGCCGAGAAACGCAATCCTGAGCTGCTGCAGTTCACGGGGCAGCTGAGCACCTTGGAGAGTGCCAGCAAGTAAGTGAATTATTTAAGCCCAAAAAATTCTATATTTTATGTTTTATTTTTTCCCCCAGAACAACCTCAGAGCAGATCAACAATGAGATCAACACGCTGGATGGCAGGATCAGGCGGATAGCCAGGCAGATCGAACAGCCTGCCACGGATTTGGACATCAAGGAACAGATGGCGGAGTTCCTGCAGGCTGCCGAGTCCGAGCTGGCCGTCCTGCAGTCGGGCATGAAGCAAGTGGAGTCCATGCGGCTCAAGCTTTCTGAGTTCTTCTGCGATGATGCAGCCACCTTCAGGCTGGAGGAGTGCTTTAAGATTTTCCAGAGTTTCTGTGATAAGTTCCGGCAGGCGGTCAAGGAGAACGAGCGACGCCAGCAGCAGGAGCAGCAAGCCACATTAAGACGGAAGCAGCGCGAGGAGCAGTTGGCACGCAGAGCCAGGCAGAGTAAGTGCCTCCTAGCATTCCTCTCATTTAACTATAATCTATATCCAATACTCAGTTGGTCAGGCTGGAACTCCCGTATCCGATTCGGAGCACTCCTTCCTGGGCGATGCCCTCTTCGATCCTCGGGCCAGTCCAGCGCTGAGTCGCCGGCATCTGGGATCAGGAGAGATCAGCAACGGTTTCATCCGCCTGGAGCAGGACGGTGCTTCTCCAGACATCACACCCAATGGAAGTCTGAGGCGCCGGCGCAGTCGAGTGCTCGAAGGAGAGGATGACCTAATGGAGTTCTTGCGCAGCTCCACGGGTCCCAACGATGGTCACATCAGCAGGGAGCGTAAGGCTGCCGCCTATGGCAGTTTGGATCGTTCATGGGCCCGACGCGCCCGCTCTGGAAGTTCCAGCCGCAAGCGTCCAGATCTGCTTAACATTGACTTTGGCCTGGATCGGGAGCGGGCAAGCTCACCAGCTCCACTCCTCCAACAGCAGCAGCAGCAGGGGCAGGAGAGACTGCAATCCCCGCTGGCCAGTACAGCAGGCACGCCCACCACTGCAGCGAATACGCCCACGGGCGGTGGATCGGCGATAGGGCAGCCGCAGCCCGCAAACGAGGATGCGAAACCAAGGTAAAGGATCCTTGTTGAATCCTTTAAAAATAATAATAACAAAATTATAACTTGGTCTTCCAGAATATCCCGTGAATGGCGCCAGAAAATCGAGACGTGGCTGCAGTCCAACGAAAGCGACGAGAAGCAAAACGAGGAGTACAGGCGAAAGCGTCGTCTGGTCAACGCCAATCGGCGATCGCTCGAAAACGAAACTGGTGAGATCTCCTTTAGATTCTTTTGTAAATCCAAAATTTGCAACCCCTTCCTCTTTTTCCAGAAAACGAACGAAAACTGGACCCACTGCCGGAGGAGAAGATCATGCCTTCGACGACGACAGCAACGCCAACGAACACGCCCACGACCACTAATCCCATTAACTCCACGAACAAGCAGGAGCAGGAGGCCGGAAGATACCAGCGCGTCCACGCTGACTGGAAGCCATCAAAGACCCTGGAGCAGACGGATGTGGTGGCCAATCTGCAGGCCATTGCCGATGCCCAGCCTGCCCAGGATGCCCTGCGACAGTATCGCCGCCAGCGATCGCAGGACCAACAGAGTCCTGGAGTGCTGCAGTCAATAGCCGAAGAGGATCGCCGGAAGTCGTACATACAGAAGTTGGGCGAAAGGGACATGAGCAACGAAAGCCTTAAAATCTACATTAGGCGATCCTCGAGCAGGGACATACTCCCAGCAAAGAAGGAGGAACCGCTGCTGCCACCCAAGTCACCAAAGCCTCAGGTGTCGGACGACACCTTTGCCAGCCTGCTCAGTCACCACAAGAGCCAGAACGAGATGCAGGCCTCCTCCAAGGAGGTGGATGCCGACAATATCGAGACGCCGCCAGTGAGTCGCCGGGTGATTGCCACGCCCACCACCACAGTGGTCACGGTGAGCATGACGGACAAGCCCAAGGCGCCGGCGGAGGAGAAGATAAGCTTAATGGTGGGATCAGCAGAGCAAGATGCTCCCGGTCACTTCGATCGCCATGCCTTGGGGCGACGTACTCGTCGCTACAAGAGGCCCACGGACTACAGCAGCGGCAACGAGGAGCACCTGACCAGCAGCAAGCCTGAGGTGAAGGCTTCTCCATCGAAGGCAGAGCAGCAAGCGCCAGCGGAGAAGTCAAAGCAGAAGGAGCGAACGATTACCAAGCTGGAGAAGGTGGGTCGCCACATCAGCTCCATCAACCAGGAGGATGTGCGGGAGGCCATCCGGAATCTCAAGTCACCCACAGGCACTCCCGAGCGACCCTGGAGTCCGCCCAGGGAGATTACGCCCTCGAAGCTGAAGCTCTCCGCCAGCGGACACCACGAACTGAATGACGAGGGCTTCGAGGAGACGCAGAGCCTAGTGTCAGACACGCCCTCCCATGGAAAGGGCGAGAGCACCAACTCCTCCTGCAACGAAGGAGTCAACGAGTCAACACCTGCCCGCCAGCGCCCACTGCAAAAGCAGAAGGCCACGCCCACCAGCCTCACGCAAATGGGCAGCCGCCTGGCGGATCGCCTGCAGCAGGCCAGAATTAAGGGAAGTAGTGGTTCCTCCGCGGCCTCGTCAGCAACCAAGTCACAAAACCAAGTCCCTGCCACTCAAACGGCCACGGTGAAGAGGAGCCTCTCCGCCAGCAGGCCGCTGCGCATGCCCAATGGCCAGCCGTTGGCCAGCGCAGCGCCCCTTCGATCCGCCTCCGCAGTGAGACGTTCGCCACAGGAGCAGCAAATCCTTGCTGGCGTGGAGCGAAGCAGTTCGAGGAATAGCCTGCGCTCTTCCCGCTCCTCCATCAACAGTGGAGCCTCCACGCAGACGGTGGTTAGACGTCTGCCGGCTGTACAGCGAGCTGGAGCCACCGTATCTGTGGACTCCTCGCCGAGCAAGAGGCCCCTGGCTGCCCAGAATATGCGGCCAACGCCAGGACGTGGCGTGCCGGCCAGCAGAAGCAGCAGCAGTGGCTCCAGCGTGGGACCCAGTGTGATCCTGGTGCGCAGTAAGATGACCAGCACAGCTCCGAAGACGAGTATCAGCGGAAGCACCAGCTTTAAGGAGAACCAGTCCCAGTCCCAGCCGCAGTCGCAGTCCCGAATGAGCGCCGCCCGCAGTGTGGTGCTGGTAAAGAACGCGATGAACCAGCAGCAACAGGCCAGGATGAGTGGAAGTCAAAGTAGCCAGCCGCAGCGGAGCTCCAGCAGCAGTCGGTCCGTGAGCAGCTTTATGCGACCCACGGCCAGCAGTGCCACCAAGCGCCAGAAGTAGGCGTCCCTGTCCAGTGTCCAGTTAACGTCCCAAGTTTACACATGTTACAAACGCGAATGCATCCAACTCCAAGCCGTCCAAGCGACAATTTCGAATTTCTAGGCAGGATCCGAACACACAAAACAGCACACACAGATAGATAGTTGTTACAGTTGCAATATTTTGAGAAGTTATACAAGTCCAAGGATATTCCCCCAGCACATTCCAATTGAAGGTCCGCAAACCCGAATAAAGACAAAAATCCGTTTTCAAATTCTTAAATATATTTGAGCACAAAAAAAAGGAGACAAAAATACTAGCATGTAAACTACACAACTAAAACCTAGGCTAAGCAAAAAAAAGAAAAAAAAAAGGTTAAAAAAATGTTAAACTCGTATTTTCCACATATTTAACATATAGTTGTAGACATTATTCGATTATACATGTGTAGGAAACGTTTTTTATAGAAGCGAGTTATTTACAAAGCGCGTAGTTGGAGAAACCAAAATCATGGAACCATGAAGCGACAATTACAAATCTTTAAAATAAACAAACATAAGCTTTAAACTGCATAATAATAAATAAACTAGCGTACGGTCAACTAAAGCTAAGCGGCAGACAACTGGGTGGGTCGTTCCAGGGACTCGAGCAGCTCCCGTTGCAGCTGTTCCTGGTGAACGGTGGGATGCATGTAGTTCTCCTTGTCGAACCACTCCTTGTGGTTCTCCAGGTAGCTGAAAATAAATAACTTAATTAATATATGTCTCAAGGTATTAAGAAATGGAACCCACTTGATGAACGAGTCCAGATGCGGCAGCAGAACCTCCAGCTTCTTGTTGGACATGGGCGAGGCATTCAGGAACTCGGGCAGCTTGACTTTAAAAGTAAATTTTGCTTTTAAATATATTTTCAAGCTGCTTTAGCTTCAACTCACTCATCATCCTGGCCAGATGGGGGGCGCCAAAGACCATGGACTTCTCCGGCGGCGACTCCGCCGACAGCAGCCGCCAGTTGAAGGTTTCGCAGAGGAAGCCACGCATCTCACGCGGCAGCTTGTAGGCGGCCGTGAAAGGCGACGTGCGGTCGTAGGCCTGAGCCGTGTTCTTGCCACTGCTCTTCACAATGTACAGCAGGCACTTCTGCAGCTGGTCCTCGTACTCCTTTCCGCCAAGTATGCCGCCTTCCTCCTGGCCATTGCTCGAAATCACGGGCGTACCGTCCATGGAGATCAGTTCGGTGTCGCAGCTGGGATTGATGTAGTCGTAGGACTTGTTCAGCAGGACGCTGCAGTTCCGCATGTTGTCGTCGGTGAGGTAGTTGTGGGTGTACTCCTTCTCCTCCTTGTACAGCAGGTGATCGTCCACGTGGAACTCAAAGTAGATGCGGATGCCGTCCACCACTTCCTTCAGCATGCAGACGCTGCAAGGAGAGGCACTAATTTCTGGTTGCAGCTGAGGATTAGGTTAATACATACATGGACATGACGCGATCGTATTCCCGGTACATGCGGGCATTGCCGCTCTTAGTGTTCCTGGCCCTGGAGCTGTCCTGCTTGATGCCAATGGCCAGCTCCACGGCTCGCTGCTTCACGAAACTCTCCAGTATGGACACCATGGGCATGCGGGCGGGCATTATGTGCTGCTTGCCCAGCTTCACCACCATGTTGTAGTCGTACTCCATGTACTCGCGCAGCCGCTCGCTGATGCGCAACATCACCCGATCCTCCTGGCACACGAACCGCTCCAGCTCAGGCTCTAGGATGTGCACGTCCTCGGCGTTGTCCGCCTGCCGTCCCCGAGACGTCTTTGATTTGCCATCGCCATGTGCAGACTTTT
This sequence comes from Drosophila ogumai, assembly GCA_018904815.1. NCBI lineage: Eukaryota > Metazoa > Arthropoda > Insecta > Diptera > Drosophilidae > Drosophila > Drosophila ogumai. Next base: position 6,104 of record JAEIIJ010017407.1, on the reverse strand, counting down.
CCTTCCTGCCGCCGCTATTGTCGCGCGCCCGGTTGCCAGCGGCTGGGGCTCGGTGTGTCGGCGGCATTTCCTGATCCGCTGTTGCTGCAAAGGACGCCGTGTCCAGGGGGTCCACGGCAGGATCCTCGACGTAGGCGGTCCGGCCGATACGCTTCTTCTTCGGCGCCGGCTTGTCGGGCGTTCCCTTGTACGAGTTGTCGCCTCTTCTGCAAGTGAGAACGGGGGGTAAGAAAATACTGGAACCGGCATTTCCACAAACACACGCACACATGCTGTGTGTGTGGATACTTGCCTTTGCAGCTGCGCCGCCTCCGCCAGTTCAAGCTGCAGTTGGCGATTCTCTTCCGTGTCTTTCAGCAGGACCCCAGCACGTACCGAGCGGTCGTAGGAAGGCCGCCAGCCCTGGAAATGGATCTTGTAGTCGTAGTACCTTAGACCATGTTCGTCGCGGCGCTCGAAGACGTTCAGAACCTGGGAAAAATGTATGAAAACTGCGTGAAAACCCTTCCAGTTTCTGCGCGAGTGTGGGTGACGGGTGCATGTGTGCGTGGACGCGTTACCTTGCTCGGGTAGAGCACTCGGGCCTTCGATTTATCCGGCTCGTAGCAGAGGACTATCTCGCCCTTGTTGAAAACCTGCACCTCGTCCTTGAGCTCCGTCATTACTTGGGCCAAACAAAAGGTTAATAATTCACTTAACGCTAGAAAACTATTAAAAACAAAATCGTAGAGCTGCTTCTATGTGTGTACTTTCAGTGTGACCATAAGATCAAGCTGAAGATGTAAATAAATAAATGCTGGTATAAATTAGGTACAAACTGCATTGAAAATGGTTGAAAACTTGGCTAACGGAAGAGTAATGTGCAAAACGGGCCATTTTTCAAAAAATTTTTGTGGTGAAGCGGCCAAAGTTAGCTCCTTAAATTAAATACCATATAATAACACAATACTTAAACTATTTTGTGTTAAATATTTTATTGATAAATAGTTAGAGGTATAGGAGTTATAGGGAATTTCCCGAGTGTCCTTCAAATAAAGTTGGTTTCCGGTGCACTTCCTAAGTGTCCACAGAATCATCCGATTTTTAAAAACTATAATGCATTAGGTAAAGGATAAGTGTCCCGAGGTACTAACGTAGCGTCTTTATTTTTAAAATTTTTACCCGTTTTTTTTTTATCAAAATCGAAAGTCAAACCCCCCAATTTTGCCTAAAAAAAAGGTAATTGGTTAATAAAAAAATATAATAAAATTTATAATTAAAAAATGGTTGACGTGAGTACCTTTAGAATTATTTAAAGAAGTTAAGTTCCAAATTTCAAACTGATTAGTCCAGTAGATATTGAATTATCGTTTACACCGACTTTCAAAATGGAGTTTTACAGGAAATCGCGTTTAATAAAAAACCCTAATGAAGTTAAATAAAATATGCACATATTTATATAAAGAAAATCTTAAATCTTATTCTTAAATTTTCTAGATTCCCTTAAAAATATACCAAGTTCTCCAAAGGCAAACTACACTGCAGGATAATATAATTTTTGTCAGAAGTCTGCAAAGCATTGAAGGACTTAAAAATCATATATGATGTATGTTATATTCTTGACCAGCATCAACATCGATCAGGAAATTAATAAAAAAAAAATAATAATAAAGATTGGTATAAGTATTGTAAAACTGTGACTTACAACATACCAAAAAAGTAATCACTTCGGGAAAAAATATTAAGAAAATTGTATCGATTGCATTTCAAACTATGCGGCGCCGTTGCTAGGGAAAATTAAAACCAAAACAAAGGCATGAACTGAATCATCTGTTCGTTTTCACACTGCCACTGCAAAGTATTCCGTAAGATTGAGATCCAGCCATGGCCGCCAGTGCTCCCAACTGGCTCCACGTGGACACCGAGGACGAGGTTCGCCCGCAGCTAACAACGCTCTCCAGCTGCATGACCTTGAGCGACGTCCAGTGCGATGGCTATGTCCGGCTTCTGGCCGCGGACATTTCACTGGATGACGCCGCCGAGGAGCCCAGTGCCACGCTGAAGGTGTTCCGAGGTCTAAAGCTCAAACAGGAGCAGCCACTGCCGGGGATTCCCACGGCCATTGAGAGCCTCTACATCGACGAGTCGGAGCCAAAGACGCCGGGTAAAATGTCTCCTTCCCTTAAATTATTCACAACAAACCCCTATTTGTAACACTTATTGACGTCTAGTAATTGCCGTCGCCATTGCCGAGTCTGTGCTCTTTTACCGCCACCTGAAACCCTACTTCAAATACACTATTCCCGCCCAGGATTCCGAGGACCTAGAGCTCGAGGTCTGGCGCAAGCTGCCGGTGATGAAGCAGGACGCCCACCCAGCTCTGCTTGAATCCCTCCGGAACATTGACCATGCCAAGCTCTCGCGGAAGTCGCAGCGCCTGCTCCAGCTGAGCGAGGAGGAGCGGGAGGCCTTCATTACGACGCACAGAGACTCACCTGTGGGTCGCGGAGGCAGCATCGTGGCCATGTGCTGCCTGAAGCGCATCTCCAGCGATGCAAATCCGCCTTCTCACTTGGTTCTGGCCACCGACAGTGGCAGCGTGCTAATCCTGGAGCCGCAGGGCTTTAATTTGGTGTTTGAGGGCAAGACCTGTGCGGATGAAACCGCTGTGCCGAGCCTAATTTCCGTTCAGGGAACCTATGAAACGGATTTCTGCATCGTGGTGGCCACGCGGAATGGCGGCGTCTACCTGCTGCGAAAGACCCAATCCGAGGGCCAGGAGATCTTCAAGCTGGGAACGCCGCTAACAGGGCTGTTGCTCCTTCCCATAGACCAGACAATCATCGCCTCCACGATGGACAATCGCTATCTGTGCTACTCGAAGCGGGGCAAGCTGTTGTACCAGGTGCCGTTGCAGGAACTGCCCGTCTGCATACTGCCCCTGCCCATGACCCATCTGGGACTCACCCTTGTGGCCATTGCCCTGAAAGGGGGCGTGGTTAAATTTTATCTACAGCGCTATTTGGTTGATGAGTTTACTCTAAGCGAGACAGTGGATGCCATGCTGTACGGCCGGATGGGCATGGAGGATCACGTGCTTACTCTCGTCACTCAGTCAGGGGACATTGTGGTAAAGATCCTGCGACGGGTCTCTCGGTTTGATCCCAAGCCTGGAGAGCTAGGCAACAAGCGATCAGGCAGTGATCACAGTTCGATTGTGGATGCCTCCATTCTGGACAAGCCCAAGAAGAGCTCAATTTTTGTGGAGCAGGCGGCGCGGGAGAAGCAGCAAGCCAAAGGTGAGGGAAATACCTTGGTAAAAATATTATATTTCTTGTCTTGCCTTTACGAATCGATCTCTACTCATAGCCACCGTATTTCTCCATTATCTTAAAGATTACACGTAGAATTGATAGCGGTGGCTATACCCATGAATTTTAAAATTTAGATTATGAAATGACTCAGTTTCCTGAAAATCCCTTAGTTCTAAGTTTTCCACCTAAAAAATATGACACAATTTAATCAGTTTCTCAATCACTCAGCCACTTATGGCAGCTTTCAGGTGGAACTGTGGCGCCTCCGTCACACGGCAGCACGGGCCACCATCGATGCCATCAACTCCTCGGAAAGCACGATATCCGGCGACCTGACCCATGCCCCCGTCAAGCTATCCGCCGAGGTCTGCGGCAGCGGACCCGCCTTTCGACTCTACCTCACCGTCCAAAACCTGTCCACCTTCAAAATGGCCTCGAATCTCGTCGTGCTGCTCCATGCCGACAGACGCCACTACACCGTACCGCAGACCCTGGCCCGGCTGCCCAGTGTCCTGCCGGGAGTCCCCCTGCGTGTGGATTTTGAGGTGGTGGCGGTGCTGGATCCAATGGACAAGCTGCCGCCGGCCAGCCTCAACCCGGACAACTCCCAGATTCGGGTGATGCTGATGAAGGCTGGCCAGGCCAAGCCGCTCATCGCAGCCGCAGTTTCTATGCCCCAATCCGAGGCAGCCATCTAAGAGCGGATTAAGTAAGCGGAGTCTCTGGTTTCTCAGGGTAAGATTTCGAGTTTATTTGACAGATGGAGGAGATTAATCCCGGGACTAGGCTTTAGGCGTACTTGGGGGCGTACTTCTCGTACACCTTGATGTAGGCCTCCTTGGCGGCCTCCTTGGACAGGCCCTTGTTGGAGGTCCAGGCCTCGTACATGGCCTTCTTCTTGAGATCCAGGACGCCGGGCTTGTCGATGTTCACATCACCAACGGTGGCCTGCTTGAAGAGACCGTAGAACTCCAGGAACTCGGAGTCGGTGGGCTTCTTGGAGAAGTTCTTGGCGAGCTCGGCGGCTTCCTCAAAACTGACCATCTTGCTGGATATACGAGTGATACTAAGTGATATCTCCCTGGCAACATGCTGCTTTTATAGTCCGCCCATTCGCAGGAGTTACGAAATTTAATTAATTTGAATAATGCCAGGTGCATTGCCCAATTGTATATCTACATTTTGGAGACGGGGATGCCTTTGAAAAAGTTTAATTAATATTTTTTGGGGGGGCAGATACTACTATCTAGCCGCAGCACTATTCTTAGCAGCAGATCGGGCGACTTCACCATGATAACGCCTCCGATAGATAGGCCCTGACTCACGTGAATTATGTGTAAGAGCGGAGTCGATGACTGGCCATTAATTAAGTTATTGGCCTGTTGGCTATCCAGATTTTTGGCCACGCTGCCCCAACTCATCAGTTTCGGGGCTCGACCTTATCAACCGGGCCGATAGTGGCAACATGGGGCCATGTGCATATATTTTGGCAAGTGCAAGAGCGCCGATAAGCTTCTGACTAATTATATACACTTCAGTGGCCCCAGACCAACTCTCACTTTCAGTGATTACTCCGCTATATACTCTGGCGATAAGCCCACGAGTGGGAGCTACAATTGCAGTGGGGAAAGCGAGCATTGATTAGATTAGCAAAGGGTGTGAGCCATGTTTGCCAATATATAAACGGCGACCGTGGCGCGATCCGCACAGATTGTTTTTGTTTGCCAAAACCAACTAACAAGCTACCAACATGCTCACCGTGAGTTTTATACATCCCTTACCTCTGTTAAATTTTTATAACATTTTTGTTTGTCAACTACAGTTTGAGGAGATCGTCGAGAAGGCCAAGAACTTCAAGAACCTGCCTAGCAAGGAGGAGTTCCTCGAGTTCTACGGCTACTACAAGCAGGCCACCGTTGGTGACTGCAACATCGAGGAGCCCGAGGATGAGGAGAAGAAGGCCCGCTACAACGCCTGGAAGAGCAAGGCTGGTCTCACCGCCGACGATGCCAAGGCCTACTACATCGAGGTCTACAAGAAGTACGCTCCCCAGTACGAATAGGCTCCACAACCCTTAACCTTAGACCCTTTCCTGTGACCCCCCTAAAGCTTACTGTCCTTAACTGATGCATGAGAAATGTGGTTGACACTCGATGTATTTATTGTAGTTTTATAATAAACCAAACACCTATGCATTTAAAGTGAAGAACACGCATTTGTCACTTCCAAACTTTCCGCTCCAGCTGCCGAATGCGATCGATCATATGACCCACTCCATACTATCTTAATCTGATTAGGCCCTATCGGACCTTTGTGAGTGCTTGCGCCGATATGCTCTATAAAATTGGAAGTACGAAATATAACAAGAAAGGAAGTACTCCCTTGCAGATTGGTTTGTAATTTATATTATTTATTATAATGCTGTAAACACACACATAACAGAGTTTCATAATATTTATTGTGTTTACAGTTTGGCACTTACAGTTTTACATTCTCAGCTTTACGTTTTCCCTACATTTACCAATCGCTTGTATGGCAGCTATAAGTTGTCCGATCCGGCCCGTTCCGACATATATAGCAGTGAGAGTATATATAAGACTATATGCAAAGTTTCATTCAGATAGCTTTAAAGCTGAAGGTCTAGTTTGCGTAAAAACAGACAAATTTCACCAAAAATGAAAATATCGTCCTTTTCTCAAAAAGAGATAAGGGGTAACATCATTAAAATCGTCAAAATAAACAAAAATTAAGTATGCAGATTTGTTAACCCTTTGAAAACTAGCACAAAAACGCTTTCCGAATGGAATTTAC
>JAEIIJ010017404.1:0-26959 GCA_018904815.1 Drosophila ogumai | reverse complement strand
CGTATCCACCGAGTCCCCACCTCCAGCGAGTAACTCGCTGGAAAGTTGTTCTTGTCTTATTGCTTACTCGCCCGTCCGAACGTCGACGAGTATACAATTTTTTCTGTGTCAATATTATTTTTTTACTGCTGGCTGGAGGGACGCAAAAATCAGACGAAAATCGCCCAATCCCGCAGTGCCGCTCGCGAGTAACCCAATATGGACGTGGCGCGCACCTATTCGATCCACAGCCTGTGCAGGATTTGCCTGAATCACCTGCAGAACGACGCCGACTTGTACGACCTGTATCTGGTGCCAGGACTGGCCAAGAAGCTTTGCTTCTGCACCTCACTGTCCGTGGAGCAGAACGATGGCTTCCCCAAGAACCTGTGCACCCAGTGCTACTCAAAGCTCACCGAGCTGCACGACTTCCAGCGCCTGTGCGTCGACTCGGTGCAGAAGTTCCAGGATCTGGTGGCCAGCAACGCCTTCGCCTGCCAGAGCAATTTCGATGTGCTCGATCCCAGTGTGTCCGTGCACGACATCCCCGGCGAGGAGGAGGAGAACATCAACTATGACCCGCTGCTGAACCACAAGATGGAGCTGATCGAGAACGAGGAGGATGTGTTCAAGATGCTGGAGCACGTGGACAAGGAGGCCGAGGAGGTGGAGAATGGCACCAAGCAGGAGGAGGAGGATGACAAGGCCGGCGTCAGTCACATCAAGATGTTCAACGATGAGTCCTCCATCGAGAGCGGCAACGACAACGACCGCGATCTGGACTTTGAGCCGAACAGCAGCGACGACGACATTCCGCTGGCCCAACGCCTGCGAGGACCTGGTCCAGGATCATCGTCCCAGCAGGCCCGCCAGGCCACATACACCAAGGCGAAGGGCAAGCCGCGGGGCAGGCCCAAGAAGATAAAGCCGCCGCCGGAGGATGACGAGTTCACTACCGATTCTGACGACTCGGACGACTCGGAGGGGGACAACCCCGACGGAACTCCCAGAGAGAAGCCGAAGAGGAAACGCATTCCCGCCGACGAGCGTCACCTGCACCGCATCATCGACTGCCACATCTGCCACCAGAAGTTCAAGAAGGCGATCCGCTACGAGGAGCACATGAAGTACCACAACGACCTGCTGCCCTTCCAGTGCAAGGTGGAGACCTGCAAGAAAGGTAAGTCCTGGCTTAAGGGTTCCCTTACTAGAGATCTTATAACCACATCGTATTTTTCAGGGTTCACCACGGCAAATGGCCTGCGCATCCACATCGACCACGCCCACACCGAACTGTCGGAGGTGCACACTTGCACCGCCGAGGGCTGCGGCAAGACCTTCCCGCGAGTCCGCCTGCTCACCTTCCACATGAAGAAGGTGCACGGCCTGAGCAAGGCGGCGGCTCCGCTGCGCGACTTCCCCTGTACGGAATGCGACACGGTCTTCCGCTGCCCCACGGCCCTCAAAAAGCACATGTACAAGCACACGGGCGAGGAGCTGCCCTATCCGTGCAACATCTGCGGCAAGCGGTTCGTGATCAACAGCGCTCTCCGGGATCACCTGATGCGGCATGCGGGCATCAAGAACCATGTCTGCCCCTACTGCGGCGTTGGGAAAACGACTCGGCAGGAGTGGAACGCACACATCCTTACGCACACCAAGGAGAAGAAGTTCAAGTGCCGGCAGTGCGACCACGCCTCCCACAACAAGCAGGCCCTGTCCAACCACGTCAAGGTGGTGCACGAGAAAAGGAAGGACTTTGCCTGCCAGTACTGCGGCAAGACCTTCGGGAAGTCGCATGCCTGCAAGGTGCACGAGCGGAGCCACACGGGGGAGAAGTGCTGCGAGTGCAAGATCTGCGGCAAGATCTTCCTCTGCGAGAAGAGCCTCACGAAGCATCTGAAGACGCACGAGAAGCGCGATTTGCCGCCGGCGGAGCCGCTCCGCCAGCAACTAAACATTCCCATGCCCGGCCAGATGGCGGGCCAAATGCCTGGCCAGATGCCAATGCAGATGCCTGGCCAGGGCGATGGACTGCTGCAGCAGCAGCAGATGCAGGCCAATCCCAATCAGATGCCCAGCGATGACATGCTCAAGGCTTGCGGCGGCGGGTCCGCTGCAGTGCCTCCTGCAAAGCCCAAGAACTCGCGCCGCGTACAGCGGGTGGACATTGCCCAGTTGGCGGGCACCGCCGTCAATCCCATACCCTCGGTCTCGGTGCCGTCGTGGTCGCCGCAGGTGAACTTCACCAAGAAGGAGGGCCAGCACATCTGCCCCGGCTGCGGCCGTGGCTTCAACAACATTGGCAACATGAAGCTCCACTACAAGATCATCCACGAGAAGGTCAAGGACTTTGCCTGCCGCTTCTGCCCCAAGCGGTTCTCCAAGGCGCAGATCCTGCGCCACCACGAATGGATCCACACCGGCGAGAAACCCTTCGAGTGCAAGATCTGCGGCAAGCACTTCCGCCAGGAGACGGCCCTCAAGAAGCACATCAAGACGCACGAGAAGCCGAATCGCCGGCATGTGCCCGAGCGCAGTGCGCCCACCCAGATCACATTCAGGAAGCTGGATCCGGACGAGCCGCGGAACTTTGATCAGTACCAGGATCCGGCGGTGGAGCGGGCGGCGGCCACGGCCGAGCTGCTAGCCCACCAGCTGGAGGAGAACGAGGCCAGGCGGAAGGCGGACATCGAGCGGCAGAAGATAGCGGCCGCCGCCTGCGAGCAGCTGACGAAGCTGCAGCAGCAGCAGGACATCATCAAGGCCACCACCTCGTACGACGGCTACTACGCGCAGAAGGCCCAGGCCGAGGGCACCAGCGTCGATGCCCTGAAGATCGACCATGTCTAGGCCAGAGGCGGGACATCGGCATCGGTATCGGCCTCATCCAGGAATTGGCTTTATCTTATCTCGAGCGACATTTGTATCCCCACTTCTACGCAGCAGCTATCACTGTCCGGAAGGTCCTTAGGCCTGCCTCGAATTGCTCTCTAGCCGGATCAGATTGTAGGTTCACGGGGGCCCTAAGCCCCCTTAATTAATTAATCGCGTACATATTACAATATGAGCCCTTACTTTATACATAATATTTTATACTTTATACCTTACCTTTATACATACATGCAATATATGTATCTTGTGTTTTCCGTGTAATGTCTCCCGTGCTTACTTAGAGTAAAGGATTAAAAACAACATAAATATTAGCTAAGTTTTGCTCTTTCTTTCTGGATGGGAAGTGGATTCCCAAGGATCTAAAAATAATTTTAATTATTTAATTTAATTTATTATATATTACAATTAATTTATACCCCTTGAAAGGTATTATAATTTTAGTAAGAAGTTTGAAGGAGTCTTTTTTCACCCTATAAAGTATGTATATTCTTTATCAGGATCAGCAGCCGAGTTGATCTAGACATGTCCTGTCCTTCCGTCTGTCCGTTTCTACGAAAACTAGTCTCTCAGTTTTCAAGCTATCTGAATAAAACTTTGCATATAGTCTTCTGACTAATTTTTAAAAAATAATTAAAATAATTATCTCTTTGACAGTTTTTATTTTTTCGATATTTTTCTACATATTTTCATTTAATCTGAGACATGAGAATTTTATATAATTTCATAACTTGTCTTACCAGAAGGTAAATGTTGAATAAAATAAAATAGTTTTTTAATAATATTTTATATATTCAAGTTTCTTCTATATGATGAGTAAAAGCAGAATCAGATTTTCTTCAAAAAATATTTCGTTTTCAATTATTTATATCTTTTTATTTAAATAATAATTAAATACAATAATAAAATATCTAAAACTAAATTAAGTACATTTAAAAAAAAAATGCAAATTTCGAAATGATTGTTTAATATTTCTCGCATTGACTGTAATAGAAAAGTTACCCATTTTTCGAACCACGACTGTAACTACTCGCTGAACTCTGGGCACTGCCAGACCGTCTCGTTGGTTTTAAGCATTAAAGTGTGCCCAGCTGCCTTGAAGGTGACAATACACGCTCTTTCGAGAGAATTCGCGGTCAAGCCGGTCACACTGTCAAGTGTTGTATTCAATTTTTCTCGGCAAAGAACTATTTATCTCGGCTGAAGTTTTCCGGATCTCGGCAAGATGTCCATCTCTGACGGCAGAGAATACTCTATTCACACCGTGTGCCGCACTTGCCTGTCCGCGCTGGACAACACGGCGGCCTACGACCTCTTCCTGGTGCCCGGCCTGGCCAAAAAGCTGTGTGTGTGCACCTCCCTGTCCGTAGAGCAGGCGGACGGCTTCCCCAAGAACCTGTGCACCCTTTGCTACACCAAGCTGAACGACCTGCATGAGTTCCAAAAGCTGTGCGTAGACTCGGTGCAAAAGTTCCAGGACCTCGTGGCCAGCAACGCCTTCGCCTGCCAGACCAACTTCGATGTGCTGGATCCCAGTGCTGCGGTGGCCGACTTGCCGGGCGAGGAAGAGGACAACGTCCACTTTGACCCGCTGCTCAACTCCAAGATCGAGATCATTGAGAACGAGGAGGATGTCTTCAAGATGCTGGAAACCGTCGAGAAGGAGGTCGAAGAGGTCGAAAAGGAGGACATGGATGTGGAGATGGAACAGCCCTTTGGCGAATTCTCGGCGGAAGACTCCTTTGAAAGTGGAAACGACAACGACCAGGATGCGGACTTCCAGCTGAACAGCAGCGACGATGACATTCCGTTGGCCCAGCGCAGCAGGCGAGGACCTGGCGCCCGCGGACGCAAGTCGAAGGCCAAGACCAAGGCCAAGCAGGAATCCGATGAGTCCAGCTCCTCGGAGGACTCCGAGGATGGCTCCAGCAAGGGCAAGGCCAAGCGGAAACGAATTCCAGCGGAAGAGCGCGATCGCCACCGTCTGATCGATTGCCACATTTGCCACCAGAAGTTCAAGAAAGCCTTCCGCTACGAGGATCACATGAAGCACCACAACGATCTCCTGCCCTTCCAGTGCACCGTGGAGAGCTGCAAGAAGGGTGAGTATCTTGGAGACTTAGCCTGCCCCAAGATCAATCTAATGATTTGAGTTTGCAGGCTTCACCACCGCCAACGGGCTGCGCGTCCATGTGGAGCACGCCCACACAGACACCTCGGCCATGCATCCGTGCACCTACGAGGGCTGCAACAGGTCCTTCGCCCGGCCCGTGCTGCTCAGCTTCCACATGAAGCGCGTCCACAAGGTGGACACCCCGCAGCGGGACTTCCCCTGCACTGAGTGCGACAAGGTGTTCCGATGCCCCACCGCCCTCAAGAAGCACATGTACAAGCACACGGGCGAGGAGCTGCCTTTCGCCTGCGAGATCTGCGGCAAGCGCTTCCCCATCAACAGCGTTCTGCGCGACCATCTTCTCCGCCATGCGGGCATCAAGAACCACGTCTGCCCCTACTGCGGCGTTGGGAAAACGACTCGGCAGGAGTGGAACAAGCACATCCTAACGCACACCAAGGAGAAGAAGTACGAGTGCCGGCAGTGCGACCACGCCTCCCACAACAAGCAGGCGCTGGCCAACCACGTCAAGGTGGTGCACGAGAAGAGGAAGGACTTTGCCTGCCAGTACTGCGGCAAGACCTTCGGCAAGTCCCATGCCTGCAAGATCCACGAGCGGAGCCACACCGGGGACAAGTGCTGCGAGTGCAAGATTTGCGGCAAGGTGTTCCTCTTTGAGAAGGGCCTTACGAAGCATCTGAAGACGCACGAGAAGCGGGATCTGCCCAAGACCCAACCGCTGAATCCCTTGATGGGCGATCCTGCTGCCGCCGCCGCCGCCACCAGCACTTCTACGATTGCCAAGCCCAGTCCGCATCTGCGGGGCCGCGTTGAGCGCGTGGACATTGCCCAGCTGGCGGGCACGGTGGCCAATCCGATTCCTTCGGTCAACCTGCCCTCCTGGTCGCCGCAGGTGAACTTCACCAAGAAGGAGGGCCAGCACATCTGCCCGGACTGCGGCAAGGGCTTCAACCATGTCAGCAACATGAAGCTCCACTACAAGGTGGTGCATCAGAAGGTCAAGGACTTCTGTTGTCGCTTCTGTCCCAAGCGGTTCGCCAAGAAGCAGTACCTCCGCCACCACGAGTACATCCACACGGGCGAGAAGCCGTACGAGTGCAAGGTCTGCGGCAAGCACTTCCGTCAGGAGCAGGTCCTCAAGACGCACATGAAGGTGCACGACAAGCCGCCCCGTCCGCCCGGCAAGCCCAAGGAGCCAGCGGGCCCCAAGGCGGAGACCAGCACTTCCGTGAAGCGCCAGCAGCCGAAGAATTTCGAGCAGTATCAGGATCCGGCGGCCGAACGGGCCGCCGCCACTGCTGAGCTCCTGGCCTACCAGATCGAGGAGAACGAGACCAAGCGGAAGGCAGAGGCGGAGCTGCGGAAGATCCAGGAGGCCGCCTTTGAGCAGCTGAACAAGCTCCAGAAGCAAACGGGCACGTATCAGGGATTCTCCGCCCAGAAGGCTGAGGCGGCGGGCACCTCGGCGGACCACCTCAAGATGGACCACGTCTGAGCGGCGGGATCAGCATCCCCAGCCCGCACCCCATCCCATTTACTATGTGTTTCTGTGAAGGACATAAGTATGCGTTATAGGACTCTAAGGTTTACCATCTAGTTTCCGTCATTTTGCAATAATCCCTTCGTCTAATTTGTATGTAACTCTATCCCCTCCACCCTCAGCGGCTTAAGTTTGTATTTTATTGTATGATTGCTAATTGTATTCATTTAAAAGTGTCGATTTAAATATAAATAAACAAATAAGAATTAGAAGAGTGCTTGTTCAGTGTTGGTAAGCGACGTTTGTTATATAGGCAGAGGGCAGTGCTGCGCGGAGTTAGCTTATTTTCTAGCTAGCTAGCTAGGATTATGCGTAATAATAATTGTCTGTAATTATTAAATAAACAAATTATTTTAATTGAAACAATTATTTGGATGAAATGTTAAACATTTTAAATAACAAAAAAAAAATTTTTATATTTTTAATTTTTCCTTCTATTTAGCTATTTTTCTAACTGCGAGCATCACTGTCACTCTTGTTTTGGTTTGTCTGACGCGTAAAGTTTTTTCTCCGCTTAAAACAATTCCTCCCCAACGCCGGACCCCTTGATTCACTCTGGAGCTGGGCACCATGGACCAGGAGGGGGCCCAGTACTCGGTGCACGCCGTGTGCCGCATCTGCCTGAACCGCCTGCCGGACGACGGCGCTGGAGCCGGATGCTTTGACCTCTTCCTGATCCCCGGCCTGGCCAAGAAGCTGTGCGTGTGCACCTCGCTGGTGGTGGACCAGTCGGATGGCTTTCCCAAGAATCTGTGCACGCCCTGCTACGCCCGGCTGGACGATCTGCACGAGTTCCAGAAACTGTGCGTGGACTCGGTGCAGAAGTTCCAGGATCTGGTGGCCAGGAATGTTTTCTGCATGCCTCAGAGCGGGCAGATCAAAACCTTTGACATGCTGAATGTGGCTGGAAACGGGGCTGACATGGTGGGCCCAGAGGATGAGGATCGCATCAACTTTGACCCGCTGCTGGATCACAAAATGGAGCTGATCGAGAACGAGGAGGATGTGTTCAAGATGCTGGAGCACGTGGACAAGGAGGTTGAGGAGGTGGAAAAGCAAGTCAAGCACGATGACGGCGATTTGATGGCTTTTCTCGAGACGGATTCCACCTCGGAGAGTGAGAGCGACCACGACCAAGATGTGGACTTTGAGCCCAACAGCAGCGACGGCGACGATGACCTGCCCTTGGCACAGCGCATGGCCAAACCCAAGGCCAAGAGAGCCTCTGTTAAGGTAGAGGAAGAGGAACTTCTCTCTGGCTCCGAGGAGGAGGCGGATGACGAGGGGAGTAAGACCAAGTCCAGACGTAGGAGAGTACCCCCCGGCGAAAGGCACCTGCACCGCATCATCGACTGCCACATCTGCCACCAAAAGTTCAAAAAGGCCATACGCTACGAGGAGCACATGAAGCACCACAACGACCTGCTGCCCTTCCAGTGCAAAGTGGAGACCTGCAGGAAAGGCTTCACTACCGCTGGCGGTTTGAGGCTTCACATTGACCACGCTCACACGGAGCTGTCGGAGGTGCATAATTGCAGCTTTGAGGGCTGCGGCAAGTCCTTTCCGCGCATCCGCCTGCTCACCTTCCACATGAAGAAGGTGCATGGGATCACAAAGGCGGCAGCGCCGCCACGGGACTACCCCTGTTCCGAGTGCGAGAAGGTGTTTCGGTGTCCAATGGCTCTCAAGAAGCACATGTACAAGCACGACGGCAAGGAGTTGCCCTTCCCCTGCAATATCTGTGGCAAGCGGTTTGTGATCAATAGTGCTCTAAAGGATCACCTGATGCGGCATGCGGGCATCAAGAACTACGTCTGCCCCTACTGTGGCGTGGGGAAAACCACCAGGCAGGAGTGGAACACCCACATACTGACCCACACGCAGGAGAAGAAGTTCAAGTGCCACATCTGCGAGCATGCCTCGCACAACAAGCAGAGCCTGGCCAACCACATCAAGATAGTCCACGAGAAGATCAAGAACTATGCCTGCCAGTACTGTGGCAAGACCTTTGGGAAGTCGCATGCCTGCAAGATCCACGAGATGACGCACACGGGGGAGAAGCGCTGCGAGTGCAAGGTCTGTGGCAAAAAGTTCCTCTATCCCAAGAGCCTGACCAAGCACCTGAAGACCCACGAGAAGCGTGTGCTCCGAGCCATCGAGACCTATCGCCAGCGGCAGGTGGAGATGGGCGAGACGGCGGGCGAGCAATTGGTGTCAGCTCCATCCGAGCTCCAGTCCTGCCTGCCAGTCGAGGGCTTAGGGAACAGCGAACCCGCCATCAATGCCGCCGATCAGCTGCTAAAAGTGTGCGCGGAGTCGGTGGCAACCATACCCAAAGACCCGCGTCGTGTGGAGCGCGTTGAGCTTTCCCAACTGGCAGGCACAGTGGTGAATCCCATACCCTCCGTCTCAGTGCCCTCCTGGTCGCCGCAGGTCAACTTCACCAAGAAGGAGGGCAAGCACATCTGCCCGGGCTGCGGTCAGGGCTTCAATAACATCGGGAACATGAAGCGACACTACAAGATCATCCACGAGAAGGTCAAGGACTTTGCCTGCCGCTTTTGCCCCAAGCGTTTCGCCAAGGCCCAGACTTTGAGGCACCACGAGTGGATCCACACCGGGGAGAAACCCTTCGAGTGCAAGACCTGCGGCACGCATTTCCGCCAGGAGACGGCCTTGAAACGCCACCAGCGCACCCACGAGAACCGCCCGCCCGTTATCTCGCCCAAGTTCTATGCCGCCCGCGAGGAGCTGGAGGAGCAGGAGCGCAGCAAGCGGGAGGCCAAACGCCAGGCGGAGGCCAAGAAGCGGGAAATAGCCGAGGCGGCCAAGGAGCAGTTATCCTCTCTGCACAAGCTGGAGGGCGCCGGCGGGGATCATCGCAGCCTGCACTCCTATGATGAGTACCAGGAGGCGGCGGCGGAACGTGCTGCTGCTTCGGCCGAACTCCAGGCCCAGCAGTTCGAGGAGAATGCGGTGAAGCGGCGGGCGGACGAGGAGCGTCAAAAGATTCAGGAGGCTGCCTACGAGCAACTTCAACGACTGCAGCAGCAGCAAGAACTGGACAAAGCGCAGAGCTCCTACGATGGCTACTACGCGCAAAAGGTGACCGTGGAGGGGAGCACTCTGGACGCCTTGAAGCTGGACCATGTGTGAGAACCGTTTGTGGCGTTTAACGCGGCGAGAACAGGTGTAAATGAAGAGCAATACTTTATATTTACAAATATATTTTGCTTAAGATGGAGTTACCTTAGATGTAAGCTTAAAGTTATGAAGATTATATTAACTCTAGAATTCTAGTAATACTGTCCACTGATCTTAAACTACTCCTTATCCTTGAGTATGAAAAGCCTTTTGAGGCTGTCCAGCGTCATGTTCTCCAAGTCCCAGTGCGTGGACAGCGTTTCGTTGTCATCGGCCGAGGTTATAAGCGAGAGTATGTTCTCCTCGATGGTGCCATTCACTATGAAGCGATGCACCTTTGTGGGTCTGTGAAATATGAATGAAAACTTTGTAAGGACACTCTAAATTTAAGATCCAAAAGCTCACCTCGTCTGGCCAAAGCGATGGATGCGTCCTATGGCCTGGCGCTCGTCGCCGGGATTGAGTATCGGTTCGACCAGGAAGACATGTGTGGCCTCGATCAGGTTGAGACCCTTGGAGCCCTTGGAAATGGGCATTAGCAGGCAGGTGATCTTGCTTTCGGGATTCTGGAGAAGATTTAAGGGAAGAAGTTACTGGGAGAACTAAGAGTTCACTTTCAGCTAGCAAACCTTGAAATCCTCAAACTCCTTGTTGCTGCACTTGCTGCGAAATTCAATGCCATTGAAATGCAAGGCCCTGCCTATTTGTATGAGTATCGCCTGCCATTGCGAGAAGATTAGCACCTTCTCCGTTTCATCGGCCTCTCGGATCTTCAATACGAGTTCCACAATATTGGCAATCTTGGTGGAAAAGTCACCAGCTATGGACTTGTGGGCTCCACGACGTATCGAGTAATACAATCTTTAAGAAAACTGTATTTAAAAAATAGTTATTCAAGGCTTTTGGTGGCTTACTGTGGCGAGTCCTGACGACAAAGAGGACACTTGGTCCCTTCACCTCTGTCCGATCTCCTTCGCATGGTGTCCAGGCAGTGCTGGCACACAAAGTGGCCACAAACCATCATCACGTACTAAAAGAGAGTGAAACCATTTTACTAAAACTGAATATTATTTTTAAAGAAGACATCACTCACCCTAACATCGTCCTGCGTCTGGCAGATGGGACAGGGCTTGTCGGTGGCATCCTCCTTTAGGTGCTTCAGGTACTTGAGCCTGCCACAGAGGCGGGTGAAGTTCAGCTGCGCCTCGTTCAGATTGGACAAATTGAACTGCAGCTGCTCCTCCAGCTGGCATTGGTGAATCCGGTAGTTGGACTGCTTCTCAGGATCATCGGTGAGCAGGATGCGCATTCGGCACATCTCCAGCTCATCGAAGGCCTTCACCATGTACTCGACTTCGATCCAGTACTTGATCTGGCACTTGACCAGGCTCTGCAAGGAGGCGAGAGCCTCGAGGTTGTTTTGGCACTCTAGCTGCCATTCGCTGAAGTCTGGTTTTGAGCGGACAAAGGCAAAGATGGCTAGGAGATGGGAGATCATATTATATCCCGGCTTATATTTTAATTTCTTGTTTTGACTTACCTTTTATTAAACAAATCTCCAGACTGGGCTTCTCCAGACCCTCGGCAGCCAACGCCTCTTCCTCGAGCTCCTTGGCAAAGAGCAGGCACTCGAATTGGTTCAAGGAATCCCGGATCATGCACAGGCGACAATGACGTCGCTTCTTGGGTTTTTCTGGATTGTCCTGGGGCTTGTCTTCCTGTAAAATTTAAGATATTTTTTTTGTAATAGGAAAAAAGATAATGCTTTCCAGCTACACTCACCAATATATCCGCCAAGTGACAATCGGTGACGCTGCCTATAAAGTTGATGATGTCCTGCGACAGGCCATCTCCCTTTTTAACTGACCCCCAAGCTGAATGCATCACCTCCTTGAGGTACACAAACTCAAGCAGCAAAGTGTTCTTCAGTTTGTTTAATTTCTTGTACCAAATATCCACGTAATACACCAGGCCTGCCATGCTGTCCACATCCCTGATCTTGTCCGTGGCTATGTTCTGGCGCATGAACTCCTCCAGCATCTTGTTCCACATGGCATTTTGCAGTGCGGGCTGGTGGTGCACCACTGCAGAGAGCAGTTCGACGCAGTTGCTCTCGTATTCGGTTTCCAGCTTTTGCAGCTCCTTTAGCTTGGTTTCATAAGAAGCTAGAGCTGCCTCCAGGACAGCCGTGTTATCCTCCAAATACTTCCACTCCAGGCGCTTCATTTGCCCCTGATAGTTGAGCTTCTCCTGGTCGGAAAGCTGGTGGGGAGCAGCAGCCAGGTCACTGGCCTGGATGAGGTTAAATATGGCATGGATTTGGAGCACGCTGTCCACTCTGCAAAGAAAGATGTAAGCTGGCGAAAGAGGAAAACTAACTGATACCCACGATATATTCTCCTCGTTGTAGTCCTCGGCCAGCTTCAGCACCAGCTTGTAGTACCTGATGGCCTGGGCAAAGTCCTCGCGTATAAAGTGTATGGAAGCCAGGCCATTGTAGGAGGAGGCCCAGCTGCGCAGCTCTGATTTGCACTCAGTTTCATTGTTGGACTTAAGCCTGGCCAGGAGCTCTTGAGGATTCAGGTAGCAATTAGTGGCCACATTGCTATTGATTACCACAGGCACCGAGCAGGTCTGGCGGATGCGCAGAAAGGGCTTGAGGATGAGGCGCAGCAATTGCGGCGAGATGGCAGCCAGGGAAGAGCTGTTGTCTGCATTACAACGCGTATGCTTGGCCACGGCTTCCAGAAACTGTTGGTGGCACTTCTGGTGCTCCTCCCTGTAGTACAAGGACTCCACATTGCTCAGTTCCAGTCGATGCACCACCTGAGTCTGCGGAGGAATGCCTAGTTCGTGCTCCACTTTGAACTTGCAGGTGCGCCACAGGCTAAGCTCCAGGACCTCCAGCAAAGGATCAGCCTTGAAGTTCAGCTGAAAGGCCTTGTCTATGGTCTGCCAGGCTTCTGGAGGACGGCAGGCTTCAGTGCGACCCACAAACTCTAGAAGGGGCTTCAGGTCATCAATGGTGCCGGTCACCGCCCAGCGGTTAATGGCGGGCAGCAGCCTAACCATCTCAGCAGCCTGCGACGTAGTGCTCTCCACCATCTGGAAGGGGGAAGGAGATGGGGATTAATCTTCCAACTAGTCCAGCAATCTCACCTGCGCCTCGTCCAGGCACACCCGCCACCAGTTGACCATCAGCAGCGGGCAGCTGGGCCGCATGTACAGCTGCTGGTGCCGCATCTGCCGGTCAGACTTGTTGTCCGCCGTGTGATGGATCTCGTTGCGCAGTATGCTGTAGTCCGTGAGCACCACATCGTACTGGGCCAGCTGCAGGGGATTCACCCAGCTGCCGGCATGCAAGCCTCGATACAGCAAAACCTTTAAGCCCGGCGAGATGTGCTTCTTCATTTCGTGAAACCACTGCATCTTGATGGCACTGGGCGAGACTATGAAGGTGGCTCCAGTTTCTACTAAGATTTCACTGGACTTTGCCAACTCGCACCAACATTCGGGACACAGGTGAGGCAGGTCTGTGGCACTCTGTGCGCCCATACAGTGTTTATGCTGCCAGCGGCCACACTTGCTGCACTGTATCCTTTCTCCACCCTTTCTCAAGCAGATGCAGAAATCCTGCCTGCCCGCTTTGCGCTTCCGTTTCAGCGGCAGCTCGTCGCCCAAGTCGTCCAAGAGCTGCATCCAGTGTTCGTTTTTGTAGGCTTCCTTGGGCCGGGGATTTAGCAGCAACATGGCCAGGAACTCCACGGTCTTGCCCAGACCCATCTCGTCGGCCAGAATGCCGCCAGGGGGCAGGCAAATCTTGGGCAGCTCCTCCGCGTAAGGGTAGAACTGCAGGCAGTAGTTGTGCTTGAGGACGCGACTTCGCCCGTCAACGGCATGCAGGGGCGTGTACTTGGCGGGCAGCTCTGTTAGGCGCTGCTCACGGCCCAGCATCCAGGAGACCGTTCGCTCCTGGTACTTCCTTAAGCGCGACTGAAATCGTTGTGGCAGATCCAAGGCCGTCTCCTGGTTTGGATCCGCCGCTTGGCAATGCCTTTCGTAGAGAGCATCGAACAGCTTAGTGCTCACATAGGTCTTGAGGGGCTGCTTGTGTTCGAGCTCTTGACGAGCCACTTCGAACTCCAGGCTGGTCGAGTAATCCTTGAACACCAGCGGGAGTAGGATCTCAGCCAGTTGCAGCTCGATGGAACGGACCCGGAAGTGGGTTTGCTCGTGGCGAAGCACCAAAGTCCATTGGCCAGTGTCATGCTGGGTGGCCTTAAAGCACAGCTTCCTGGTGCGCGCCTCCTGGCCTTAAATTTGTCATTAAATTCATTGTTTCCTGAGAACTTTGAATCTACTCACTTTTTTGCACGGCAATCACAATAACGTCGGCGTGCTGGGCCAGAAATTCCTTGATTCGCCATCGCCGCTTGAGGTAACAGAACTCTGAAGGATGCTCTGGATCCTTTAGATCAAGGATTTCATCGGCAATTTCGCATAAAACGATGCCGCTGTCCATTAAATGTATTTAAATATTTTAAACCTTTTAAATACAAACACCAAAGCATACGAAAGACTTGTGGGGATTTTACAAGTTTACACCAACGGTCTCTCTCACTACCAATTTGCGAAGAGCAATCAAATGTTTGATAACGATAACCGCAGTCTATCGGCCAAGATTTATTTTTATGCAAATGCAAACATTTTAAATTGAATGACAAAGAAAAGCAGGAAACACAAACTAAAAAAAAATAATAAATTAAATAAATAATAAAATAAATAATTCGAAAAATTACAATTACCAAAATACATATCAATGGTATTAATGATTATAGATTAAATAAAAAGTTGATAATATTATTGTTTACAAAATATAAAAATTAAAATTAGATTTTCATTATTTTATATATAATAATTAATCCAGCAGCTAATGGTTTTTGTTAGTGTACTTCAACGACATATCGATGGTGAAGAACAAAATCAAGGTATCGCTGCACAGCTTCGATGGTGGCTACTATCAATATTACTATCGAAGATTTTCCACCTCTACGAAGCAGTGAAGAAAATTATAGCGTGGTTTTTTCGGTAGAAAAACAATTAAAAGTGCAACAAATAGTGAGAAAAACAAAGTCCAACCAACTCGTAAGTGCACCCGCCACGCCCACGCACCCAAACCAAGGGCAGTTAGGGGGCGGTAACTCGTTTTTCGGTCTGCATTCGTAGTGTATATGTGGGCCTGCTTGGCATAATTACAAAAATTTACGCATTACTTTGTTGCTTGTGTGTCCGGCAGTGTGATTTAATTGAGCGACTGACTCCGCATCTGGTTCTTCTCCACTCTGATCTGATTCCGCAGAGCCGTGCATGCCCAGTCAGCGACCCAGCGACGCCCGAGCCCAAGCAATCCGCGAGCCCAGCGAAGAGATATCTTGATTTTTTCCCCCCAGCCTGAAAGTGTCACCGCCAAGACGTACGTGCGAAAAATGTTTTGGGACAAGGGTTATGCGCCCTCCGCGAATATAGAGGCGCTGCTGGAGAAGGAGGTGGGTTGGAGGTTGACCCCCAAACTCCTGATGGAAACTTACCTTACAATTGCCTACCTTCTTAGAATTCCACGCTGGAGGAATTCCTGGACGAGGAGGACATACTGCAGGAGTGCAAGACGCAAAAGAAGAACCTGGTCAACTATTTTACACGTCCCGAGGTCATACGGCGCCTGGTGGAGCTGATCACAACCGAGCCCTCTGAAGATGTGCCCATGGCGCAGCGTTTCCGCTATGCCAACATGTCCTGTGAGATACTCACACTGTAAGTCCTGAGACGAAGAACTGGTTTCCTGGTAACCTGTATCCCTGTGTGATTTTAGTGGCCTGCCGTCCCTGGATGAGAAGCTGCTGACCGACGCGGAGACACTGCAGCTGCTGTATTCATATCTGGAAAAGGAACCACCGTTAAATCCATTGCTATCATCGTTTTTTAGCAAAACGTTTAGCATGCTCTTTACCAAAAAGCCTGAACAAGATTGGTTTTTGTATCAACACATGTGCCTACAACTCCTGGAGTATATTAAATCGCAGAAGACCTTTTTGGATTTCATTTGCAAACACTTTGACACACCGGTCATACCTGATCTGATAATGCAGATGATGAAGGACATTGAGGGTGGTCAGCTCAAGCGGAATCTATTTGAAGTGAGTTTGGGGATAATTTATAATGTTAAATATTATTTAAAATATATATTTCCCTTTCTAGTGGCTAACTGAAGATAAAATTGTTGAGAGACTGATTGCAATATTGCGTAATCCTCAAGAAACGGACAAACATGCTAATGTTGCCGACTTTTTCTGTGATCTTATTAACCAAGGGCGCCTGATGCGCCAAACCGAGCAGGAGAACGATTCGTTTGAGCCGGCCTTTGAGGGCTCCAATCCCATACTAAAGACGATCGAGTCAGCGGAGACAATTGAAGCCTTGTTAAATGTGATTTTGGAACCAAACGCTCAAGAGAGCGCCATCTTGTCAGGAATATCGGTTGTACTTACCCTCATCAAGCCAATTACCTTCAAGTAAGTTATGACAGAGCTAAATATTATATTATATATTTAAAATATTGCTTTCCTTTGTCAGAGATGAGCCCAACTCGGATCGTCAGCTGCTCTTGGAGAAGCGTGAGCTTGAATTCCATCAGGAAGTGCAGGAAACTGTGATCACTGTGATGGCGCCCCGCCTTCAAGAATTTGTTCATGTGCTCAAGAACCCGCCTGCGGTTAGTTTCTGTTTTTGTTTTTTTTTTATCATAAAAACACTTTTATATTTGATTTATTGCCGTGCAGAAACCCACGCTGGAGACCACGGCTGCTGTTCTGACGCCCCCCTTTGGCAAGACACGCCTCCAAGTGTGTCGTGTGTTCACCGCCCTGCTGGAGACCAAGCATGAGACCATTCAGCAAGCGTAAGTCTAGTATTTCAAAAAGAAGTCACATGAACTAAAATTTCTTGCTTTGCAGCATCTGCTCAACCGAGTACTTTAGTTTGCTGCTGGACTACTTCAAGCAGTACTGCTGGAACAACTTTCTGCACACCGAGCTGGAAAAGGCTCTCCATTTGGTCTTTTACAACGAGCTGGCCAACGATAATACCGCTTCCACCGAGGTCACGGGCTTTCCCAGACCCCCTGGTTGGATTATCAATGCCATTCTTAATGTGGGCACGGAAACCGAGTTTGAGGAGCTCATGAATGCCCAGAACGAAGCCAAGCGAGCGGAGGGCGGCAAGGAGGAAGTGGCACACGAGGAGGCTAACATTGAAATTGAAGAGGCAGCGGCAGCGGCAAGGAATGAGGAAAAACAGGAGACTCCAGTGGAAGTGGCAACCGAAGCTAAAGCTTCACCAGTAGAGGAGGCAGAAAGTGCTCTTGCCAAGCAGGAGAATCATGTGGAGAACAATGAGGTGGAGGTGGAGGTGGATAAAAGTGTTCAAGAAGCGGAGCCGGAGCCTGCGCTCAATGATCTCGACAAGACCAAGACTTTGCCCAGTGCTCCACCCTCCGAAATGCAAACCCATGTGAGTTACTCTAGAATCCCCGTCCAAATTATATTTATTTAATTTTAATATTTGCTTCCTTTCAGTTGATTGTCAACTGCCAGTTGGTGTCCAAGCTGGTCGACTATTGGCAGCACAATGCGCAGGCGCAGTAAGTCACCAAAAATCCCATTTAAACTTCCAGTCAACTTAATAATTTCTCCTGCAGATCTGCTGAAAAGGGTCGCCGTCTGGGCTACATGGGACACCTCATCAAAATACTGCGCCACGTCACGAATTGTATATCCGCTTCTGAACATATCGCCGCCCTTATAGCCACCAGTCTGAGCAACGAGGACGAGCAAAAGCTCTGGCAGTCGCTGATCGATGCGGAAGCCGGCGAGTTTACCCTGGCGGTCAAGCAGCAGACTAAACTGCTGGCCGACTGCAATCCGCATGAGGAGAACGAGTACAATGTGGGCTCCAAGGATTATCTGGGCGAGACGAATGCCTGGGATATTGGCACTTTGTCGTACAGCAACATGGGCTACAGTGATCTGGACAATACGTTGCAGGACATTGTCTTCACCATGGATAACGATCAGAATCTATTCCAGTTTGGACGCAACATTGACGACGAGGACGATGACGATGATGAGCATGGCGGTGATCACTCGGGCTCTGGCGATGGCCACGGCCACGGACACGGCATGTTCACCAAGAACTCCATTACGCTGAATAACCTAGCTGATCCTTGGGACATGGACGTCCAGTTCTCCGACATTCCCGGCGTGTCCGCCCAGATCAACACTGGCACCGCCAACTGGGGCACGGACTTTAATGCGGATAACTTTGCCGACTTTGATGCGCACTTTAGCACTTTTGGCAGCGATCTGGGTAAGCCTACCACGGCGCCGCCTGATGAGGAGGAGGACGAGCAGGTGGAGCAGTCTACCCACGCCGGAGAGCCAGAGTCTCTGGAACGGACAACTCCGAGCACTGATGATCAGCAGGCTGAGTACGACAATAATGCCAACGTGGAGAAGGCTATTAGTGACAAGTTGCTGGCCGAGTCGAGCCCCGTGGAGACTGCCTCGATCGTCACTAGGCTGCAGTCGGTGCTGCTGGACGGCGAAGAGGACTACGAGGATGATGAGGGCATGTGGACCAAGCCCTTGGGCGGCGCCGATCGTTCCACGGAGGCCACGGAGCAGCCAACGCCTATTTCGAATGGACCAACCAGCAAAGTGAATGAATTGTAAGTAATCACATTGCATTTAAGGCATTTAAAATATCGGTTTATAAATAATTGTACCCGTACCTAATTAGGATAATAGATTAATCGATTTTTTCAATATTAAATAAGCATATTTAGCTGCGAATATCATTGTTTCAGTTGATAAAATCAGTTTTTCTTCTTTTTCCTATTTAAACATTGCAGCAACCATGCCAACGACAACAGCAGCAGCAACGAGCAGGCCAACATCACAGCGGAGCAACAGAAACTGGCCGCTAGCGCCAAGACGAACAATGTGGAAATAGCCACAACAACCACATAAATGCATCTCTCACCCCGCACGCACCAACGCAATTGTAAAAAAAACAACAAAAAACAAAATGCCTTTGATTTGCTCTTCGGTCATTCTTCTACAACATAATCATGCATACATATTTATATGGATATAGATACCACATACTACTATATACTACCTATACGTACATATTTAGCAGGCTGCAAAGTACAACAAATGATTTGTATTGTATTAGCAAAAGGCCGAAGCCCGCCCAAAAAACCAAAATGAAAAGCAAAAAACAAAAAACTCTAAAAACACAAAAAAAACTTAAGAAAATCAAACAAAAACAAAACAAAAAAAAAAATGTTCAAAGTATGTTGTTGATTCCTTCTGCTCCTCGCTCATATTGCCAATTATTTTAATTATTACTCCTCCTTCGTGTTTCCTAATTAAGGCAACTTTGTATTTTGTTTGTAACTATATTAGTCTGTCGTCTTAGAGCGCCGCCACTTTCAATACTCTCCATGTGTTGGGCAACGAATGAGCATTACTTAAAGTACCAAAATTCACGCAACGTCTTAGAATGCTTAGTTTATATTATATTATATTATATTATATTATATGAGGATTATCTACCTATAAATATAATATTTTAAAATGGGGCTGTCCATACATCACAAACGTCGGTATTTATACGTCCTTTGCCCTCATTTTTGTTTAGAGGGGGAGTCCGAGTCCGCGTCCGAGTCCCTCCTTAGCACGAGAATAAGAGATATACATATAGACAGCCCCCCACTATTATATCCCTGTATTTTTTAAATCGGAGACTTGTATTTATTGTATTTTGAGGACGAGAAAGCAAATGGGCAATGCCAAAATACCAAACTAACAACCACACACACCAAAGACCATATAATAACAATATGTCTAAGGGCCCTTTTAGCTTCTCTGAGAAAGCTCTGAATTGTTAGCAAATTTTCAAGAGAGCCTGAAGCCATTCGTATGGCGTTAGTCATCTTGCTATTTTATGGTCTTTGCACACATGCTGCAAGCACAAAAAGTACGCTATACGCATTATGTATTAGAGAGAGGTAAGCAGATCTTTGCCATTATATATGACTTTGTTCGTATACAAATCGGTTTAACCAAAAAAAAAAAATATATGCTTTGTCGAAAGTACAAAAACCAACACACTAAAAGAACCTACAAAAAAGATAGCAGAAATGCATAACAAACGAAGGCAAAGTAGGGACTTGAATGACTTACCACACCCCCGATCTACACACGCCACAACAGCACTACCTAAATGACTACTATATACGATTTCTATATACATACTTGCAACCAGAACCAAACGAAACGAAACGAAATGAAACGAGAAATTCAAATGAAGACTTTCCAAGAAGACATTTTAAATTTACATTAAATATATGATTTTTTTTTGTGAATGCTTTTATTTGCTTGACGACGCAGAAAGAAATATGAGAAGGGAAAAAGAAACAAATATGCCATCTTTTGCTTCCAAATAATTACAATTTAATTATGTTTACAAATAAAAAAAGAAACTACTTTAAAAGTAAAATCGATGTTTGTTTTACACGAGACTTGCTCACCAAAAAAATAAGAAAATAAATAAAAAAATAAAAAACAAGAAAATAATACAAAAAAAAATGTAGACACGTAGCTAATATTTTAAGATGGGCAGCATATCAGGCACAGATGTGTGGAACCTTAATAATAAACACTTCTCTTACCCACACATCCTAAGCTAAAATCCTCGTTTGCTGGTTTAATCAACAACCTTTGTTTAGGAAACAGTAAACCAGGCTTAGTTATACAACACAATTTTGCACAAATTTCAACTGGCTTGCCTTTTATTTTTGCATAAAAAAACAAGAAAATTTATCAAAAACAACAGAAGTAAAAGCATATTGAAACATTTAAACTATCTCTAATGAAAAACTGTGATAATTAAATGAAGTTGCAGGGTATTTGATAAAGCAAACTTAATTTAAACAGAAATTGTAAAACATCAACTAATGGAGGAAAGAATACAACAAAACACAGCCAACACACACGAAACACGATTCTTCAGCAAACACAATCAGGCAACAGGACACGTCTTAAGCAAACCAAGAACAGCAATAATGAGAACTGCAATGAAGTCTAATTGAACGAGTTTTAATGTGTAGTCTGTAGCAGCTCCTTTCCCCCCTCTCCCCAGCTTCTCTCACAAAACCAAGTACTACAACTAAACTAAACTAGAGTTTAACTTAAATACTCATATCAAGCAGCGCCAATTGTAAACCTTGTACATAAGAGAGCGTCAACAATTGTCCCCAGTATTGTCTTCCCCCGTAGTTTGGTACCCAGAAGATGACGATGATCGAGTCCTTCCCTTGTGCATATGCCTTACTAAGAAGAACGAAAGATAAAACCACTTAGAGAGCCTAGAATAGCCCGTATTCCCCTAGATATATAGTTTCACCTACATACTGTGTGTCTTTTAAAGGTTAAGCAGCTGCAGCAAGCTTAATACTAATACGAATACCAATAAAACCAAAAGCGGAATTATAATATAATAATACCTAAAACAAAAAAAAAAAAAACGATGTAGACAAAGTCTTGTGGGCAGCTTTAAGCATTTTGTTTGTCTAATTATAATAATTATATAAACTTGAATAAGAATACCAAACGTCCAAAGTTTTTATGCAAAACAAGAACTAAGAACTAACAATTGTGAACAAGAAAGTCTTCAGAAGAAACAGAATTTTACACACAAAAGAGTGCTATATTATATAGTACCCAATATACCGAGGAGCTGCAATCCCGTTACTTGTGTGTATATTCTAGAATATTTTGTAAGTGAGGTTGTAATTGTAATTTTCGTGGCGCAATTATTTGAGACGAAACGCAAGACGGGAAGAGGAAAATTCTATTTTTTAGGAATGATAACGTATCGTACCAAAGACAATATAACGAACAAGATGCTGAAGCAATAAGTCGTCTGTCGTTACGCATCTTATTCCTTATATTCCCTTTGTACATCATTTAATCGTCTGTGTGTGTGTTCAGCAATTCAGTATTTCAATTAAGCCAATTCAATGAATACCCCCAAAAGCAATGCTACAATGGTTTCCAACTGCGAACCACGGATAAAGAATTAAATGTATAATCAATCGAATGTCTAATGCTCTAACTCTTTAATAAAAGAACCAGCGGGAACAACAACGAGGAAGAAGCAACTGTAATACCACAAATATAAAATTAATTACTTACAACTTCATACAGTAAATAAAAATATATATTTGACAGAAGGCATACGCAGAAAAAAATAAAATAAAAAATAAATCAAATTGTTAACGGATAATGGTTAATGGATATTTTGTTAAATGCGAAACTTTGAACGAATTACTAACCAACATTAGCAAATAGTTAATGAGAAACCGAACCCAAGTGTGCTTCATGTATGAATTTATGTTAGATATTTACAACAACCATACGCGTATACATATTCCTAAACTAAACCAAGCCACATACAGAATTTGCATATTACTCTTAACGATTAACAACTATTGGTGTCTACATTATATATACTATACTATATATAAACTATACTTACTATATATATTACCTTTGTATATGTAAACCGAGTACAGACTTTTGAGAACTGTGAAACGTATCGTCAAATATCCGGAAAACGAAACCGAAACAGACATATTTGTCAAAGCTACAAGTTGCTAATAATGAATATTAAATACGTTAAGTGCTCAAGGTGATAGCTGCACACTGGGGTGGACCTAAGTGGTATTTAAGATCTTTCGCAATCTCTTTCTATTGGGAAAAAGGGGAGTTCAGTTGGATTTGCTGAAAGTCAAGAGTAGATTTAAATCCCTGAGCAGGTTTTCAAGGCAAACATTAACTTAGACGGGCCCACATGGCGTATGAGTAACATGAATTCTAATTTGCTTAGTAAACCCTTGCAGGGTATTATAATTTTATTCAGAAGCTTGCAAAGCAATGAAGGAGTCACTTCCGACCCTATAAATCATATATATTATTGATCAGTATTAAAAGTCGAGTCGATCTAGACATGTTTGGCAGAAAAAATTTTTTTTTAATTTTTAAAAAATTTATAAGGGGTTACATCGTTAAAATAGTCAAAAATCGCTAAAAATTTTAATTTCTTAAAATTTAAAATTTAGAATGCAGATTTGTTAAGCTACCAAAAACTGGCATAGAAAATCTTTCCGAACTGAATTTCATGCTTTTTTGACTTAGTTATGATTTTTTTAAAGCTTCAACTTGTCAAATATTTCCGGTCTTCTTGAAGGGTATTAACATTATCTTATATTATCTTATATTTTTGATCGATTATAGATTACGTTCTTTAATACAATTGCAAACTGCAAGGGTATACCAACTTCGGCTTCCGAAGTAAGCTTTCTAGCTTGTTTTTATTACCAAAATAAATTTTTGAATTAGTTTAATTTTTTTTGAAATTTAATTTAAAAAAATACATTCTGAGTTTAATTTTTGTGAGCTTTAAAATTATTTAAATGAGAGAGAGTACATGTAATGGTTGATAATATCTAAAATTTCCACAGGTCCATCCCACTGCACCCACACACACACTCACACACGAACAGTAACACACCCACACACAAATACTCGCCGCTTCGCTTGCCACACATTGTTTTGGTCGAAACTCCGAGGGAATACTTTAAAGCAAATTACTAACCCCAAAGGGACACTCTGGAATCGCGATTTCTTGAGTAAGTGCCTTAAAAAATGACAGAGAAAGCAAAGAAAAAACTGGAGAAAACTTCGATGATGATTTGTTTAGGAAGATTGAAGTGGAAAATGGAAAATAGAAAGTGAAAACGTAAAGAGAGGGAAGACCTTTGTTCAAAAAACTTTACTAAGTGTTAGCCCCCGTGCAAACCAAACTAAATGTAGTTCCATAAATCAAACAAACAGAATAGTTAACTCTACGCTCCGATCTATACTACAATAAGTGCATATATATATACGTATTTAGTGTATGTCTTTACCTTAACTGTCGCATTTCTACACACAGGCAAAGGCATTAATTAAGATTTGTATTTGTGAGTGTTTTAAGGCCCCGTCTACGTTTTGCTCAACGCACACACCACCCACACCACCCACAGCACACAGAACACACACTAAACAAACACCAAACAGAGACAGACACCTGCTTTACCCCAAGTTGAAGACAATTTGTGATTGTTTTGCATGTACCCTAACATTAAGCGAGTATACACGATTATATAAGGATCAAGATTCCGCCGAAAGCGGAAAACGTAAAGAGCGGAAACGGAAGTGAAAGCAAAAGCTAAGGCGAAATTGTAAGCGTAAACTGTACGAGTAATAGCATTAATTGTCTAACAATAAGATTTGTGCATTATACGATAGAAATTCACTTTGAATTCGTATTGAAATTTATCAATAAAGCGATACTATTTGATTCATAAATGTTTTTTTATGGATATTTTTAAAGGGGATATAAAATGTTAAAAGCTTAAATATTTATTTTTTTAAATTGCATTTTAAAAAATGATTACACGTTCAGAGATCCTTGAAATTTGTACACAAGCAATGACCTAAAATTTAGCGTCAAAGAGGCTTGAGGTGGCCAAGATCGCTTTCATTTATTCCTTTAACAGCATTAAAAGTATAAATATTATATTATTTTACGTCTCCATTTTATTTTCCAACTTTAGTTAATTGACTTTAAATTAACTTTTAATTAATTTTATATACTTTACTTTGGTCAGAACAATTTTCTTAGAGATATTCCCAGTTTTATTTAACTTTCCTATCACAGCAGTGTCCCAAATTGAGAGCCACAAGCAAAAGATTAGCTCGATTTGGAAGTAGAGGCAGTGGCTGCCCTCGAGCCGCCTGTCATCGTGGTCAGAGTGCTAGTACTAGTGCTGCTGGACTGAGAGCTGGACTGACTAGACCCACCATGCCGCGTCTCCATGTGCCGCTGCAAATCCCTTCTCCTCGGGAAGGACTTGTTACAGAGATGGCACTGGTAGCCGGCATCCGTTTCCCCCTCAATATCTATATCGCTGCCGGCTCCACTGGCTCCTCCACCTTCTCCAGCTCCCGTCCCACTGCCAGGATGAGTTTGCAGGTGGAGGCGCACGTGCTTGTTGAGATTGCTCGGATCGCCAAAGGGTCGCAGGCAGAACTTGCACTTGAGCGGCTTGAATCCGGTGTGGGTGCGTATGTGGATCTTGAGGCCATACTTCCTGGAGTACACCTTGCCGCAGTAGATGCAGAGGTGGCCCTGCTTGGAGGCGCCCATATTGCTGACTATGGCCTCGATCTGGGCAGCCGCATTCATCGGATGCGCGGCCAACGGTGAGGCGCTGGCCATTGAAATGGAGGGCAGATAGGATAGAGGACCCGTTGTACTCGTCGCCGTCGTCAAGGGCAATCCCTGGGTCAGAGCTGCGATCGGTCGGAAGGCGGAGAAGCGGGGCGGCATCTGAGGAGGTGGTGGCGGAGGCGAGTGCGAGGGCGAAGCCGAAGAGGTGGACGAGGCTGCCGGAGTGGGTGAGCCCTGGGTGACGACTGTCTGACTCCTGGCTTCTGCCTTTAAGGCAAAGTGAAGGCGCATCCACAAGATGTCCATGGCACTGCGTCCACAGCCCAGGGCCAGGTGGATCTTCAGGGGATGCGGCGTCTCAAAGGTGAGGTGGCAAAGGTGACAGGTATAGCGACTGTTTCCTGGAAGGATCGAAGAAGGAAATATAAGGATTAGGTTAATATATTATTTTATTTTTTATAAATTATTTTTTAATTAAGAAATGCCTCAAGAGACTCTCAAGCGATGCCTACCTTGTATATTTAGGGGCGTCAGGAAGGGTATGCCCATGAGTAGCACTAGCTCCTCGCCAAACCAGGCCACGATCTCGTCCTCCCTTGCCACATCCCTCACCAGGCGCACTCGCACTTGGCCGCCCTGCAGCTCGAAGATGGCATTGAAGCTGTACACATCCTCGGAGAGCTTGATCTGCCGCAGCAGCGAGGCGGATACGATCAGTTCGCCATTGGCCATTTGACAGTGGCTACGTCCTCCGTCCGTGGGCGTGGCCGTAGAGCTAAGCAGGGCCGAGGTGGGCACGGGAATAGAGCAGGTATCCTTGGGCGTATACTGGGCAGTGTAGACTCCAGGGCGGGGATTACTCCTCACTCTCTTGGCGGGACTCGGTGCGGTGCTCGTTGTGGGTGTACTTGGCGTGGCCGCCAAGGAGGAGGAGGCAGTGCTTATGGTTGTGCTCGGCGAGAGACTGGTGCTGGGAAGCAGCTGCTCAATACGGAAGATCAGGCTGGCCGAGGAGCGCTTCTGCTCCAGACTGTCCAGTTGAGCTGTCGTGTGCATCGTGCGCGTTCGAATTCGATTCTGCGTCCCAATTGGAAGCGACCATCCGTTTTTATACCATCCGTGGTCGCCGCATCCTGCTCCCTTATTTCGGATTTGCCACGGCCTTGCACGGCTGGCGGCAAGTGCAAGAATTCCCAGCCCAGAATCCAGTCCACCGGCACCGGCTATAGCCTCGACATAGCTACGCACTTTGCCGGCTCAGGCAGCATCAGAACCATACCATTCCATCCCCCGGCTCATTTGGCATCCCTTTTTCTGGCGAGGTCCTGCCTGGTGGTTGCTCGGCAAGTGCAACATCATGTCCTCGCAATCACCAGAGCACTAAGCCAAGCTAAGCGTCCTGTAGCAGCAAGTGTGCGTATTCCGGCGCCGAAAAGTATACCCATCCTCCCCCATTTTGCAACTCTAGAAGTCCTTTATTTTTGGCTTTTGGGCTGCACCCAAGGAAAATGTTTTTAATTGAAATTAAACGATCGTTTGTTGTTACCCCTCGCCTTCCCTCGTGGCCGTGGCTGAGGCTGTGGCTGTTGTTGCTGTAATGCCACCATATACAAATCGCATTCGCCATCGTCAATGTCATTCTCGGCAAACTCCCTCCTTCGCTCTATTGTCAAGTTCCCCCTCGTCTATGAGGCTAATGCCATAATATATTGGCGTGTATCGTTTCACTATTTGCGGTTTGGGGTGGGTCGTGATTTCCGAACTCTACGGTTCCAAGGAGCGGAGTGAGGTTAGAGTTAGGGGCCCAAGAAATAGAGAAATTTTTGAAATACAAATGATTATTTTTTTTTTTAATTTTTAGATTATATGCT